>OY776112.1:334421187-334680187 GCA_963675035.1 Allygus modestus | reverse complement strand
CAATCAAATGGGCCAAAAGTCTCAATTTTTTACTACTTTTAAGGAGCAGTGAAAACTAAAACGAGATAGCACGCAACACTCTGACGTGAGGGAAGTGAATTTCCGAATTAAAACCTTTAACAAAATCTAATAAACGTTTTAAAACGACACTGGTAACATTTTTTTGGTCAATTGAAAAATGTCATTTTTTGGCTATTCTGATGCTCCTGGTTATATTTAAATTTACTATTAGGATGGTAATAATGTACATTATAAGGTTATAGGGGGAGGTATAGTCAGGATAACAAGTTGGTATAGGAGTATTAGGGGGGATAAAACTATATCACGATATGAAAAACAGCCTTTTCCAGTGTAAAATCCCCATAAGACAACATACTGTCTTAAGACAATTAACATTTTCTTTATTAACTGGGTAAACACTTATGCTAGAATGATGAGGGATGGCTTAAGATATTTCCCATTTCACGTACAATAATTTAATATAGACTAATGTTATATTCGGGGCTTTTCTATCCCTTTTTGGGCCCAAAAACTCAAAATTTGGAAAATTAAAATCCCCAAAAAGGGGGTTAGAGTTTTACGATTATTTTGCCCAATTAACTTGTCCAACCTTTTACAGAAGGGAAGGTTCCTACCAAATTTAAAGTAAATCTGACAAAAAATGAGACCGCTAGAGTGCGAAGACACACACACATATATGAGTTTTTTTAAAGAAACAACACGTAATATGCTAATCAAAAAGTTGTTTACACACACACACACACACACACACACATATATATATATATATATATATATAAAGTTTTTAGCGACCCCCCAAAACGTGTTCAGGGGGTTACGTTAGGACCTTCTATGGTGGTTCCGGGCTTAAGTTTCACCATTGACTAAAGTCAATGGTTTCAACGTGTGGGTCATGCTAATAGTTCACTTTTCCATCGGAAGTTCACTAAAATAAATAAATAAACACCAAAACGAGGAAAACCTCTCAGGTGAGTTAAGTTGGATTCAGCAGCAAACAAAAAATCAAGATTACTTAAAGAAAACTAAACACTGATGCTATTTAAAATAATATTACTATACAAGTTTTCTTGTTCAGTTATGATTATGTTCTCTCTAAAAGTTGTAAAAGTATTATTCAGATCTAACCCTGTAATGATTTATTGCTAGATCACTAATAAAGCAAAACTCAGATTACTAATCTGATATAATGTGTTTTGAATTCTAAAGATCCCAGAGTGAGGGCCAAATACGAGAAGTGCGCTACAGATTTGGTCTGTTCAACCAAGGCTATTCAAAAGTATGCGAAGTTGTACAAAAAAGTAAGTAGACAGATGAAATTTTGGTTCTGAAATCTATTTGACGTGTAAATACCATAATATATAGAACTGAAATATGAAATATATTTTAAAATCATTTGTAAAAGTGTTAGTAACTATCGTAGTAAGGACTAGAAAGCTGTTGTTAAATTGAAACTGTCAGACTACTTAATATAATATTAAATATATTCTAAAATGTAATACAATCGACAGTTGTATTACTATCATAATATTGCTATTTATCTCACCTAGTTTCTTTTAAAATATAAACTTGTGGTAATTATATTTTTTCTACAGTTTAATTCTAAACGTGCTTAAATACTCTAACATAGTATTTTTCCCACAATGTTTGTTTATTACGAATACTGTAACTGAAAGGTCAAACACTTAAGGTTATTATATGTTGAAACAGTCAAATACTCAAGATTATCTTTGAAAAATAAAAGTGTTCAAATAAAATGTTTTAGGACTGCAATGGGGATGGCGTGTTTGATTGTATGGACTACGCTGCCATTCATCTTCAAGGGCCTCTCGGCTGCTTGAAAGAGCCTTTCCCGGAGGATAAAAAGAGTTTTATGGAAAGCTGCTTGAAAGAGAAAACACCAGGCATATACTCAGTCAAAATCTATGAACTCATTGAGCGGGAAAAATGTGAAATTAAGGAGAAAGATCAAACTAAGAATGAATTAAATAATTGATTAACACCCCTGTAACTCAGTATATAATATAACTATCTACAAAATATAAGTTTGAAAGATTAGACTGTGTCTTAATTGTTTATGATACATTAACTTAAGGATCAGCAACATAGTATTTCACATTAGTATCGTATAGGATAATCCATGATGTTTTTCATATAAAGTCGCTCTGTTTGTTATAAAGGACCAGTCAATCGTTAGGGACTTTTGCGCAAGCCTTAATCTTCAAAAGGAACAAATAATTTTCGCATGTTTACAGTTTTGCTTTGTTTGATTTGTGACTTGGTTAGTTTTGTCCCTAGTACATCATATTATGCGCACTATTGCTTGCGCTGTCTCAACCAATAGCTTAAAAGGAATTTACTATTAGTAAAATATTTAAACTTACTGATGTTACACTCTTGTATGTGAATCTTCACTTGCACGTATGCTTGCACAAAACTCGTATAAAAGCTGAAATGAATTAAATAATTTTGAATTAACTTATTACTTGGTTTATCTACTTTTTGGATACGTCTCACCTTCGTAAATATATATATTTGCTAATAAGACATTTAGACTTGGGAAATCTTTACACTGGACTTCGGATCGAGTTATGAATATAAACATCTCAACTGGTGTTCGGAGAAGATATTGTAATGAACCCCTTAATCTGATTAAGGTTTTGCAGTAGTACGAAGGTTTTAAGTAGCATCCGTCTAAAACTAAGTTTTAAATATTAGTATCATTATATATTGGTAATCCTAAATTAATACTCAAACAGGATTTTGATGAGATAGATCTATGGTACTGCTGAACATATTTTGGTGGTTGGAGAGTTAATTTAAAGAGGTCAAAGGTAAGTTTATACGAATTTCCTCATAACCTAATTCATCCTTAGGGCTCTGCCCCACAGGTCTTATAAAACACCTTATAAAACAATGGAAATCAATTGAAACGTATGTTTAACAAACTGGTTGCTTTACCAATCACATCACAGCAACAAGGTCATAAGTTACAGGCATGTATAAATAAATACTGACTACTGGAATGGCAAAGCAGTATACACAATTCGCTCTGAGAAGTGTTGTAAATTCACAAGCACAAGGAGAACCTTTGCTAGAGTTCGAGCAGCTGGTCCTAATAGTAAATTAAATATTACCTGATTAAACACGGAGTCATCAACTTTATATAAAATAAACGGTATCGGGAAACTGACACATACATTCACCCCTTTAGCCCAACTTTAATTAATAAATTTATTTTTATTTACTAAATACAGAATATAAAGTACACGGTCGAATGTACAGAAAATCGTTTGAACAAGTTGTTTTCAAAAATATCCACCCAAATCCCTCTTTTGGAGGCACTACAGAATCCTTTGCTACACACAGTGGTTTTAAGAGGGGAAATGTCCCCTCTTCCCCCACAAAAAAAATGAAAAAATACCTGGAGATATTGTAGGTTAGTACCTGTATACCCAAATTTAATCAAAATTGGTCCTTCCGTGTGGGCTCTAGCTCTGTACTTATCCACATCCAGACAGAAATCACATAAAAATCACTTTTTTGGGTTCAGGGAGCATAAAAACGAATATTTTCACTAACAACTCAAATTCGAAAATGTTTACTAATACTGTACAATATTCTCTCCTATGTACAGTGGGAGAAAGTAAAAGTATCAACATCACAGTTTTCCAAACGATAGAAATATGTGATCGAAGACGATTGGAATTTGTTACTCACTTGTCTTTGTTTATTAGGTCGTGTTATTATATATATATTTTTTAAGAGATTTGCAACCTCTTTTTTCCTTACGTTGCCCGTCATAGACTGTAGATCTGTGCGTGGAACGTTTTCAGCAAAGTAAAGAGGTGAACCATTAAAGTACTAGTTGTAGTGCAAAACAGATCTATTTTCAATTAGACAGACATTGTGCTACAGGTGAACAATTTACAAACATTGCGTCAGAAGATGGAGCTTATAACTGAGGAATCTCAGAACGTCGATAGCTTTGAGGTTAGTGCAGACCTCTGCAACTGTTCTGTAAGGATCTGTCTTTCTCTGAACGTTAGCAAATATTCATTGTGAAATAATTAAGTTTTAAAATAGAAATGAACTTAGAAAAAAATGTTTCAGTTTTCTTTCATCCGTTGCTTAGTGGGATACCATTTTGGGTCGAATAAATTGTTTACCTTTCAATGGAAAATGGGGAACAATACTAGGTTTGACTTACGGTCATTTCGGTTTCGTCAAGACAACCGACCTGTAACAAACCTGTAGTTTTTTTATAATAAGTAGATGAGTCTAATGTTTTGTATCGCCCTATTAAAAGATGGTGATAAATTAATACATGTTTTCACAATGTTTACCATCCAACTCACAGAGCATTATATACCCAGTGGGCCTGATCATTCTGCAGAATGATAGCAGGGAGTGAATGGTGTATGAAATGCCTTTGCAATAACTGAGGTTATAGAGACATCAAAATAGGTCGGAGCCTTTGAACATAGTTATTTACCAACACTGTTTACTGTGGTTGTCCGTTTGTTCAATATCCTCTGCCTTGCCACTCTGGTAGCCTTAAAGGTGTTTAATGGCTGTTAATCCGCTATATAATCAGTGTAATCATATTTTGACGTATTCAGTTTGTAATAAAATAACTTATGGATTAACTTTTAATTTTAAAACGATTTTATTAATTAGAAATCCAGAACAAAAGGCAATCAGGAAACTACAGAGCTGAAGGTGCAAGTTGGTTTTGCCAAACCAAAATCGCGATTTTCATCTCCCGGGAGCGTTCGGAATAGAACTCCAGACGATGGTTTGGGCTGAGAGTATAATAAGTTCAGTCATGTACCGGCCGACGCGGCGAGGTGGTTGTCACAAGGACTCTTGTAACGTAGGTTCGAGGTTATCAATTTAGCCTGGGTTGGGGGCTACGGCATATTTCGTACAGATTTGAAAGATTAGTTTGGAAGAAGTTTGATTTATTTTATTTTACTGAGTAGAAATATTTTTTAAAAGCCAAACAATTTGATTAACTTCTTCTTAAAAAAAACACTTCTTAACCCCAAGGACAACTTATGTACCCTGAAAATTACAGTAATATAGCCTGAGGTTATCGAAACATCAAAATGCTGTTGGAGCCTTTGCACCAACCTACGTATTTACCAAGCACACTGTCTTGATTTGATTACATTTTCTGATCGTATTTCTCTGGTACATCATTGGTAAACACGTACTGTATTGGTTGATGATCACTACCAATTGAAATTCATACTAGCACTCCAACGTTTTTAACTTTTTACTGTACTATTTTATAATGTGTATTGTACAAACAATGTACCAAACTACTAAACATATATTCGTTAGTAATCCAAACTCCTATAATGTTTCAAATATCGTCCACTTTCGGTTTTAAACGTTATAGATTTCGTTCTGGGTTAAACTGTTAAATCGCAGGTTGAGAGGAAAAATTGTATTAAATATGCACCAAAACTAATTAAGAGATCGTATGTTTGTGGATTAAAGACGTATGTGAAACGTAAATTCATCACGATCCAAATTACTTATATGTTAATTAATGTATTGTGTTAAGACTAAATATTCAGTTAACTAGGAATATGAAACAGTTTTTCTCAATAAAGTAGCCATGTAAAACCAGCTCATTTCATATCTTGTATTTGCGTTTGAATGAAAACTAATTTACTTCAACGCATTGTAGACACAAAACATCAGTTCAGCTGTGTGTAATCTTGACTGACCAGACACGTGGGGCTGGAGTATCAGCAGTGTTATGCAACGGACTGTTATTTTGATTAAGCGATTAGATCTGAACATTGGTTGAAAGATGAACAAATATAAAGTGAAATACATTTAAAAAGTATTTATAAATATTCCAGATGCAAATTGCTTCAGAAAATATGTCTGAAAACAGTATTTTTACCACGCATATAATGTTTGTGGTTTTCCTTACACCGTAAAATAACATAAAAGTAAATAACACGAGATTCGCCGGAGAAACATTGCGGTTAGGTATTCGTCGAATAAAATCAGTTAGGCTCTTGTTTTAGCCATGGAAATTTACCTAGGTGGGATTTAATTTAAGTATATAGTTACTAAAAATATTTTAATCTTTTACATTGCTGTTTTTGTTTTTATTTTAACAAGGGTCTGTTTTGTATCAACTACTTCCTGGCATAGGCTAGATTATTTGCTTCAAGTCGTCATCGGGACCATCCGGAAGTCATCTTGAAGCTGTGTGCCATAATCATACAAGCAACCTCTTTCAGAAAACTCACTCTACACCCAATTTTTCAAATTTGGTTACTTTTAGTGTCAGATTGAAAATATTTGGTATTAGGTCACCAGTTTATCAGTCATCAGTTTAAAGAAGGATTCAATTATTAAAAAAGATTTTCTCATTTGATAAATCAGTCTACACATTGTATAACGTCATTGTTTAAATAATACTAAAAGTCTTGGATCTTCGAGCAAAGAGCTGCACGAATGCAGATGATGAATGATGAGAGCTGCACTTCGAAAGTTGGCATTACTCTTATAAGACAAACTCCAAAATGGATTGCGACAGTTTCCGGCGATGAAGACTCTCAACTTTACAACACGATCTTAGTGAAGTTGTTGCTACAGTTTATGCTGTTGTAACTGTGTTAGCGTGGTTGGCTGCTTACATCTCAACTGTTGTCTTCAATATGATTGTGTATTAATCGATAAGAGGCACCTGGCAGAATAACTCGAAATACAACCTCCACTTCTAACCTTAAATGTTCATTTGTATTCAAAGTGTCTATAAATTATTTAAATCAATGAACAATTAGTTTCATTTTGCTGTAATTATCAAGTGAAGTAAACGTATTCATTGTTGTGTAGCCTCCAAAGCTTATTAAAAAATTTAAAAATACTTTACCCTCATCTTCAGTTTAAAAATAATCCAACAAAACGACCGTGGTTTTGGAAGTCTTAGACCGTTTCTATAATTGGATTATATTCAAATTAAACATAAACAATATTTCGTCAAAAATCCAGAACTGTACATAAAAACTAACACAATTTACACATGTGCGAAAAAAACATATTGAAGTGCATTTATCACGTACTGCTCGGTAAGCCTTCTCATATTTCCGAACCTGTTAATAAATAAAATACTCTTACTGTTAATATTATATGTGCGAATATTTTAATAGTACTTTTTATACAACTTTATTCAACAGTTTTCTTTAAAAATTAAAACTCGTGAGCGTTGATCATGAAACAGCTGCACTAGTACAATAGGTTTCACGCAATTGCCACTTACCCACTGTTTTAATGCCTTCTTAACGACCGTTGGTCGACTTAAAAGTAACTTTGACAGTTGCTCATCACAATAGTGGCTTCCATTAAAACAATGTTATGAGAGTTGCACGGGCGACAATTGCAGTGCAACAGTTGACCATTGTAAAGGGTGGTAGTTTCACCCCCGTAACATAGGTCATCAAAGCTGGTCAGATTGTTATCATCATAAAACACTGGATTGAATTGATATGTTTAACAATCACTCGAGACACAGCTGGGCCCAAACACGGAAATGAAGTTTGCTTCATAAAAATTTTTAAATATCTTATCAGGGAGAAGTCAACATTTTACATTAACTACATGCATACGTTTATTAAAACTATCGCATAAACCTTTATACAATGCAACTTGTTCATATAGTTTTGATATAGAAAATAAGACGGAAAAGAAGAGCAGGGTTTCAAGATCCCGTTAAATAGTTTATTAGGTTTAAGATTCGAGAATTTCTGATTTCAAAAGAACTTATTGTGTAACTTATATAAATAATCCTTTTTATAATGCTATTTTTTACTGCCGAGCAAAACGTATTTTCGTATTATCAAAAGTAAAACAATTTTATTCGTCATAGTGGGTTATGTACATTTTCAGTACAATGAATTACCTAAATTCAAAAAGTAATACCGTTCATAGCATTATAACAGTTACTTATATTTATTTGTCACATACTTTAAAACATTAGCAGTTAAAGATTTGGGACAGTATTAGACGGCTCTACCCGCTACCTTTATTTAAATTATTTTAAAAATAAATATTTAAAGTATTTTAAACTATTCTTATCAAATAACCTTTCCGATGTCACCATTGACCACGTTCTGCCTCAGGCGGACTTAGATGCCTTTATGCATTCATGCCTTGGTTCCTTCATGCTGTATAAGTGTGCCACTGCCAGCGACATTTCCTGCTTACAACTAATTTACTTGGATATTACCGCCATTTCTGCTCTTCTACCTTCCATGTTGGAGATTTCTTAGAGACATTTATGATTAGTATTTAGTATTCACCAATGGGAATGTTATCCAAAGATCTAGAGCCCTTCGTCAATTATTGCTGCACCTACATCACAGCATCTTGGTACGAATAAGGAGGTTCTAAGGGCACCTTTCGGATTTGTCTGCCATGATATATATACGGTTTGTGATTGCACTAACGTATTGTTTAACTTATGTAAACACGTCTTTAAAGCATTGGGCTGATGCTACTCGTACAAACAGAAGCTTAAAAGGGATTCAACTGTTCCTCTCAGTCAAATGCAAATAAGCCCTTTCATACACAAATCTCTCTTTCACCCTTCGTTAATCGAGGAATGAATGATGATGCAGCGAGTGGTGTCAAACACATTAAACCAAATAAATATATTATAAAAACTGAAAAACCTTCAAAAATATGAATTATATCATTCCATGAATAATACATATTTGTAAACGATAATGTTGAAGGTAAATGACAACACTAAGTTACATTATGTGTTGTGGCTCCTTAAGTAGTGCGTCTAAAGTTTACAATTAAAAAAAAACTGATCGTTACACGGACTGGAAGCCTATAAAAACAATGATTCCTAAACCACTAGTTTACATAGTGGTTTATAACTAGCGTACATAGCTTACTTTTTTACATTTGTGCAAGTGTATATTTAAAAAAAGTAAATTATTGAATAAAAAGTTTAAAATTCCCAAATTTTCTGTTGTTAATATTTGGGGATTAAATATTTTTTGAAGTTGACAGTCTATTACCACAAACTATTACGGTATAGGTTACAGGACAATTGTAACAACATTGTATTTATTGAGAGGTAGTACACAATTATTAGGCAAAATAGTCATCAAATTCCACAATCATAACCTTTACATACTACTTTATTTGTATTACCTCCTTAAAACTTCTATTTATTTACGTAATTAGTTATAGGCCTAAAAAATTGAAAATTATTTGGCTATTTAGAAATTGTATCAGCTTTTAAAACAGTTAAAACCTTAGAAAATCTGATGACTTCCAGTAAAACAAATATCTAGATTGGAAGATGACGAATTACTGTAGACCTGGGTGTTTCCGTAATGATTCACACTACCAATACGTAAACTATACAATTCATGTTCATATACACTTTGGATTTAAAACCAACATAATTTTCCTGAAGATGTTTAAAACTTAATTGAAACGGTTTTTAATTAGTGTGTCTCCTCCCTGGCGTCGCGTTGGCTGCTACAGTTGCTTATGACCGAACCTCTTTGTTAAGTTATAGTTTTCTATTCACCCTAAGTTGCGGTATAAGCGGATTCCGTGCTTTCTAAGTTTGCTTTCATTAACAAACTTGATTACTTTACAATGTATATGAAAGCGTGTTCACACAAAGACTACAGATACAGATCAGCACAAAACAGTTGCAGAGGTCTGCACAAACCTCAAAGCTATCGATGTTCTGAGATGCCTCAGTTATAAGCTCCGTCTTCTGACGCAATGTGTGTCGATTGTTCTCCTTTAGCACAATGTAGGATGGTTTGTCTAATTGAAGATATATATTTTTGCACTACAACCCTAACACGACTTTATATACTTAGGGAGATGACAGATTTACATTTACCTTAAAATAGTTATGTTACTTAATGTTAAATATATTTGTAACATACCTCGAGATTCTTAGGAACCAAAATTTAACAATTTGAAATCATCTTCGTTCATACAGAATGTTATCGTCTGAAATATATCGTTGTTTTTGAAATATATAATGGAAGTTTTTGATAAAAAATGTTTACTCAGTGATTAATCAGGTAAGTTTTAATTTAATAGCGCAGTAGTACCTGCTGCTCGTACTCGGTTAAATGTTCTTCTCGTGCTTTTAAATTGACATTCCCTCAAAACGGATTGTGTAACAGCTCTGTCTTTATAGTAGTCATTGTTGGTATAATGTTTTGTAACACATATTCTTGCTGCTGTGCTGTGTTTTGTTAATCAACCAACAGCTGTTAAATATATGATTCAATTTATTTATATTCTTCCATAATATTTACATTAAATTGTAAATGATAAGCACTAACCATTCAACCACCGGACTGGTAGTGGTGTGTGTGTTGCTTGCTGGGGTTACCTGTAGGGAAAACCCTTAAAGACGAATGTAAGTAGTAAAGGAAATCCTTGAAATATTAATTTCAATCCTTTTTATCTGACTCATCAACCGTACAAATCGGTACAATAATACCTTGCCTCGCTCATATAAAACAAATCCTGCTTGTGTATCACAAGCAGATCGCACTATCGGACACGAAATAGTATTAAAAATCTATAGTGGTAATGAATAATCTTCTTAATAGATTACTAAATAGATTCTGCGTAGAATCAATGTACTAATGCAAAGCTTCAATCACGTTATTCAAATACTGTTGCCTTTTATTATTATGAACAGTAATCTCTATACGCCCAATGTAAACATCTCTTAAGTCTAATTTTTTTGTTTACAGTGATATATATATTTTACGGACGTGAGACGTATCCAAACATTAATTTAATAAGTAATAGGATAGACATTATTCTTGATTTATTAAAAAGATTGTGCAAGTATACAATCAAGTGAAGATTCTCATCCTAGAGTGTAACATCAGGGAAGTTCAGAGGTTATACAAATAGTCACTTCCTTTTAAGCTATTGGTTGCGACGTCGCAGGTATTATAGATACGCATAGTATAATGTCCGAAGAAAACTAAGTCACAAATCAAACACAACAAAACTGCAAATGCAAAACTTAACCTTGTTGAATGTTCCTTTCGAAGTTTAAGGCTTGCGAAAGTCCCTCACGATTAACTGATCCTTTGGAAAACACAGCATGACTTAAAAGTGTTTTAGCGAATTTCCCCTATAGGGAAGAAGCTATTACCGTAGGTCTCATGGTAAGACTTAAGCCCGAGACCATGATAACTTTTCATGTTGAGGTCCCCAGATGCCAAAAACACCATTCGTTCAAATTTTTATATATGTATATATATATATATATATATATATATTATATATATATATATATGTGTCCGTAAGCACGATAACTCTCGTAAAATAAACGGTATCAGGAAACTGACACATACTTTCTCCCTTTTAGCCAAATTTTAATGAAAATTTTTTATTTACTAAATATAGAATATGAAGTACAGATAAATGTACAGAAAATTGTCTAAAATAGTTGTTTTCAGAAATATCCACCCAAATCCCTTTTTGGGAGGCACTATAGAGTCCGTTGCCACACACAGTGGTTTTGAGAGGGGAAATGCCCCCTTGCCCCCCCCAGGGTTAAATAGCAACACATTTCGAACATCATCTGTTGGTCAATGCTAACTTGACCTGCATATCAAATTTTAATGAAATTGATCAGTAAATAAGAGAGAAATAGTTATATTTATATTCCCCATAATAATAACATTGGACAACGTACTGTGTTTACCGCTAAATGAAAATTTCAATTTTCTCCGTAACTAGCAATCGTAGAATAGTAATTTAAAATACTAATTTATTTAGTTTTTTGAGCTCTTTTTAATGGTGAATAGTAATCTTTTTTAACATTTATGATTTTTTATGAAAAATCCAAAAAATTGAATTTTGGATGTTTTAAGTCCTGTAATTTCTGAACCCAAATTTTTCCAGAAATGCGGGTGGTGTCATTTTGTTGCAAACCTAAAGTTCTACAAACCACGAAAGTTTAATCAAAATCGTTAGAGCCGTTTTTGAGAAATTTGGATTTTTCATGTTTTTTGGCGGTTTTTGGGGGATAATTACCCTTAAAAATCAAAAATTCAAAAAAATGAAAAAAATGCCTGGAGATATCGTGGATTAGTACCTACATACCAAATTTCATAAAATTCGGCCCATAGGTTAGGGCTCTAGCTCTGTACACATCCACACAGACACACACACACACACACGGACACACACACACACACACAGACAGACATCACGTAAAAACCACTTTTTTGGGTTCAGGGAGCACCAAAACAAATATTTCCACTAACAACTCAAATTCGAAAATTTTTACGAAAACAATACTTTCTCCATATACTATGTATAGGGGGAGAAAGTAAAAGCTCCAATCTTAATAAAATTTGGTAAAAATGTGTAAAGTACCATTTATTTGAACGAGTTCGAAAACCAGACGAATCACATCATCCGAAGGGGGGTTTTGGGGGGGTTTTGTACCCCAAAAATGGTTTTTTTGGGGTTTTCACATGTAATTTTTATTTTAATCAAATTGAAATTTTTACCATTGAAATCAGCTTAAAAAAAACAATATGGTATTTTGATCATTGCTCTACGTTAATTGGTTACTGAGATATTGAAAGTGCTAACACAGTACGTTGTCTAATGTTATTCTTATGGAGGAAAAGAAAAATTGTATATCTCGCTTATTTATGAACATAAACTGACAAAATTTGGTATATGACTTCATCTGGTTGTGGTTTATTGTTGTTTGCTCAAAAAAACAATTTTTTTGCCTATGGTTCCTGTAGCAGCAAACCTAGTTACTCGGTCCCAATGTTATTCTTATGGAAAATATTTAAAATGTTATATATCGCTTATTTATGAATGTATATGGATGAAACTTGGTATGTGACTTCACTTAGATGAGTTCTATTGATATTTGCATAAAAACCCATTATTTTGTCTTCCTATTATATATTAGAAATCTTCCTACCAAATCAGCTCAATCGATTTAGTAGTTAGAGCGAGATTGAGCCACAAACTAATAAACAAACAAACAAACAAACTCACAAACTTTCAGCTTTATAATATTAGAATGATTAGTATGATAGCTGGTACTTCAAATTTTGTCGTTTGTCTCTTCACTCTTAAATTTGTAGCATATTTTAGTAGATACGCTAACGTATGCTTGCAGACCTTTGTAAAGCTTCTTAGTTTTATAATATATCAATTCAAATTTTCTCTAAGTATTTTTAAATACAAGTAATCTGTTGAAATCTTTAGTATTTGTACTCGTACATTCACACATTTGTAATCTTTCTCTGTCAGATTACAATATAAAGAAATTGTAATTATTTAGATACATTGCATATGGTCTAAATATTTGTTGACCTATTGTAAAAGTGTTTGGCTAAACAAGGTGTAAGTTAACAAAAGCTAAATATGTAACATGTCTATTTAAATATATAATTAAAAATTCAGTCTTCGTTCATCCTCTTACGGGAAGAATGAGCGTACACCTAGTATTTCAAATATCGCTTGTTTGTGAATATATTTATTATGAATTCTGTTAAGTGGCTTAATGTGTTATGTTATATATTCATTGGAAATTCGCTGAGTATGCAGGTTTTCTGCGACGGGGGTATTTTATTTGTCAAGTAACTGTATCCAACTAAGGTTTATTTTATTTGATGCTAATGTAATAGCCTATTGCTCTAAGTAATTTGCTATCACAGTTAAGTCACACTATCAATTTTCAAACGTTTGTTTTTCGATACTTTCAAAAGTGAGTTACTTGGGGATTAACCAGTAATTATGGAAACAAAGGTTTAATCTTACAACACTGTTTATGGATTTTTAGGCCTAACAAATACATTTTTACTACGAAAGTTAGTTAAGTTGTAATCAATGAGTCTTCTTAGTTGAACCCTTTTCCTTATTTTTAACTTGCTTTCCAGTGAGTTCACTGATTTTGGCTGAGTTTACGCCTGGTGTTTTCTTTTTCAAGCAGCTTTCCATAAAGTTCTTTTTTGCATCCGGGAAAGGTTTAGCCAAGCAACCGAAGACGCCTTGGATGTGAATGGCAGCGTAGTCCAGGCAGTTAAATACATTGTCCTTATTGCAGTCCTAAAACATTTATCTCAACATATTTATTTTTGCAAAATATCTCTTGACTATTCGGCTGTTTTATTTGCCATTCAAATATATTCATTATCTAAGAAGACAGTGGTATAAGTTTAATATTACAGTATCCAAGCACTTTCCTGAATTCAACTATTGAAAATATGAGAATTGCCACTATTTTGATATGTTTAAAGAAAAAAGGTGTCATGAATAGCAATATGATCAGTACAATATAACTATAGTTGTATTCCATTTTAGCATTCATATAATATTAAATTAACTATTCTGAACATTTTACAAAAACTTTCTAGGCCCTTTAAGGAACTTTAACGGGTTGTTATGGAGGTAAAACCATGCAAAAAATGCAATATAGTATGTGTCCTACCTTAAACAGTTTTCTGTCCGACAGTCTCTATGTGTTTCCCCTAAAGCCTCAATACATACCTTAGATACAGTTTAAGATACATTATCGAAAGCTGGTACACATGATTATTTGTGCGTGGTAAAAATTCCATATAGTTTTAATTTTCCTATTATTTCCCGTTTCAAATTGACGGCATGTTAAATTTGTCAATGTCAATTTGCCTAGTACCATCTTTTATATATGTTTACCGTCTGCATGTGAATCAGTATAAGTGTAAATATATCATAAGTGTTGTAAGACGTATTTTATTACATCCCGTTTGCCAATGTTGAAAAAATAAAAAACAAGATAAGACACCCGTTATTTATGCAACCTAATTAAAGCCAAATAAACAATGTAAAGAACATATGTAAAGATTGCATCACAGACAACAGAGGAAATCAAATTTTGTGCTCAAAGGTGGCCTTTTATGTTGCTGAAAACGGTCAACTCCCTACTTTCAGCATTAATTTAGAATCTTTTCCGCTATCCATCAGTTAACCTAGAAAAATTAAACACAGTTTGATTTGGCTTGAATTGTGTAAATATTTGGCATATTGAGTTTTTTAGGTTTTGTAAAAAAAGGCTTAATAACTGACAGAAAGATAAATGTTTGAGATATGACACATGTTCTATTGTTTTTTGTTCCCGAATATCCTGTTAATGTTTCTTAGTATTACATATACACATTATAAATCCGTTACTAAACACCAAGTTTCTCAACGGTAGGTTTATATTAGCACTCTGGTTATAATTTTACTATAAAAACAGTATAACAAAAAGGAGTTTGTTATAAAACAGTTTTATAATAGTTTTATTTATAGTTTTATAACCGTAGTTATAAAAACTGTCAATAAACTTTGTTATTCTATCACAGTTTTTGATAGTTATTTGTGCATGTTTTTGCATGTCATGTTAAGTTTTAAAAATCACCATCTTGTTTTAATTTTTAGCGAATTTCCCCTATAGGGAAGAAGCTATTACCGTAGTCGGCATGGTAAGACCTAGGCCCGGGACCATGATAACTTTTCGTTTTGAGGTCCCCAGACCCCAAAACCACCATTCGTTTGAAACTGTATATATATATATATATATATATATATATATATATATATATATATATATATATATATATATATATATATATATGTGTGTGTGTGTGTGTGTCCGTGGGTGCGATAACTCTCGTACAAAAGGTCCGATTTTGAAGAAATTTGGTACAAACGTGTAAAGCAGCATTTATGAATTTAAGTTCGAAAACCAGACAGATCGACCTGTCCGAAGGGTTATTTTGGGGGGGTTTTGTACCCCAAAAATTGGTTTTTTGAGTTTTTTACACATAATTTTTGACAAAGTGATATTTGATTTTTTCAATTGGAATCAGCTTAAAGAGACGCACAATTTGGTGTTTTAATCATTGCTCTACGACAATTGGTTACTGAGATATTGAAAGTGCTAAACACAGTACGTTGTCCAATGCTATTCTTATGGAGGATAAGAAAAATTGTATATCTCGCTTATTTATCAACTTATCCTGACGAAACTTGGTATATTGCTTCATTTCATTGTGGTCTATTGATATTTGCACAAAAACCCATTTTTTGACAGATAGTTCCCGTAGCAGCAAACCTGCATACTCAGCCCCATGTTATTCTTATGGAGAATAAGTAACGTGTTATCTCCTTTAATTATGAACATAAATTAATAGAACTTGGTATGTGGCTTTACCTAGTTGAGTTATATTGATATTTGTATAAAAACCAAATCCTAGTGTTCCTTATTTCAGCAAACCTGCACACTCAGCCGCCATGTTATTCTTATGGAGAATAATTAAAATGTCATAAATCGTTTATTTATGAATGTATATTGATGAAACTTGGTATGTGGCTTTATGTGGTATTAAGATAATATTATATGCATTGGAAAATCGCTAAGTATGCAGGTTTACTGCTACGGTGGTATTATGTAATAGAAAAGATAAATGACAATCCCATTGTGATGAAATTTTTTAAATTAACTGTCCATTGATAAATAAATGCATAACTGTATAAGTACATAAATAAAATTAGTATTAATTTATCTACGTGACTCTACCCCTAGAAAGTTCAATTGACGTTGATGTTCTTTCAGTAGTATTTGCACATGGAGTAAAAACGTAAAGCCAAACTCCCAAGTGTATCTACATGTAAATAACCTTTACCCGTTTTTATTTATAGCTTGTAGCGGATTATTTACCACTCAGCACTTACAAGAGCCCTCTGGATTTGAGTTTTTTCGTATTCGCTTACAGTAATGGATGATAGCAGATTGATGGGAGCATGTGGCTGAGGCGGATCCACTAAAAACCCTCCCTTAATACCTAACCTATAAAATATATTAAAACTATAAAAATATTTGTTTTGCTTTTATATTTGCATTAGTTGTAATCAAATTCCTCCGATTCGTTATGTTTTACACAACAGACGTAGAAGCAATTAACAACTCCACAATTTTATGGAGATCAATTTGCATCAAAGGGGATGTTTTTATAAAACCATATAAAATCTTATCAAGTAACATTACGTACAAGACCAGCGGGATAGTTTTATAATGAAATTTTTGTATTAAAGTTACGCTGCAAGTTTCAAAATGCATGTTTTAATACTATTAAGCACAGTGAAAATGTATTAAAGTAAAAGTTAAATTAAGGTATGAAAACTTAATGCGGATCAAAATGAAGATTTTGCTCTTTTCCTGCAGATTCTGTTAAACTAGTTTACTCAAGTTTAAAATTTACATTTACTTTATATGATTTTGTATTTAAAAAACCCAAAAAACAAATACAAACAATCCCGTGGGTGGATATTAAACATTATTCATAATTTGTATTTTTATTTCTTTTGGAGGGTGTTTGTAGGAATAACCACTGTAAAAATAGTGTTTTTATTAGTTTTGGTCAAGCAGATACGATATTATATCTGTTGTTACCCTGAAAACTTAAATTTTACATATAAAATACTATTTTAATCCGCTATAATTTTTGGTTAATTTCTAGTTATTTGTTCTGATACTTTTTTTAATAATTTTACAAGTAATCAATACAAAAAATCTCGTAAATACCCTGCCTGCCTTATGATGTTAAGTAAATATTAAAAAAAATCACTAAAATATAACATTCAATATTTGATCAGAATGTTGAGCAGGATTAACTTTCTGTTATATATTTTTAAGTCGAGTTCACACCTGATAAGAGCGTTTAATTGTTCCAGAGTGTGTTCATCAATCACCATTACCGCCATTACTTCATCACCATGTACCCAAAGTCACCTGATAGTCGTGTGATTGAGTGCGTAATGGACCCGTCCTAGCCAATACAGGATTCATTGTTACGGTTCATGTCTCTGGTACTTATATACTCAACATTTCTAAAGAGAACTTAAAACTATTATTTAGAAATTTGTAAATTATTTTAAGAAGTTCTTGCTACTTTTAACAGTTCAAAATTAATATTTGCAGTGTGTGTTTAAATAAAATGTTTAGAAATATAATGGTTCAGTTTGGGTTTGAAATATTAAAATATTTAGTCTATTCCTGTCTTACTTTAATATGCAATAAATTGTTAATTTTTCAATGTTATTCTTCCATTTTCTGCTAATTAATCCACTTATTTTACTAAATTGACCCATTTTTCGCCAGCGATAACTTTGTCTACACTTGTTCATAAATTTTACTATATAGTGTGCCATAGTAATGCTGAAAACATAAGGAACAATTTTCAATAATAATAATAGTAAATAATAATAATATGAATATAGACCATTGACTGAGTAGACCACAGCAGACGATGCTGGGAAAGAAGTTACTTATTGTTGGAAAACCAGATGACCTGAATTTTACATTAATATCAGACATAGTTGAATGGTCAAGCTTTTTAATTAAATAACCCTCATGTAATCCAAAATTTAATTAACATGAAATGGTTAAAATCTTTAGATAAGTTTTTAAAGGTTTTAATTATGAAACCCCGCAATTTAAACGATTATTTATCTTTTTCGTATCAACAGTAAAATTAGATTAGGGAATTAATATGGTACATAAATGTGAAAATAAAAGGCAACCAACTGGGAGCAAACAACCTTTTACCAAACTCTAATCATAAAAACTTGGTTTACTGTTCCAATTTAAAAATTGGTAAAGCAAGTTTTTAACCTAATAAACACAAGACAGCAAAAGGGCGAGTTTTATAATTTAGTAATAATTTTAACAAGCGCTGAAACAACACATAACTTTGGTCCCTCGGCGCCTTGCCCAACACCTGGTTAAAATTGTTAGTAAAGTTAAATTACCAGAGTGAGTCCTTGCGGGACCGAAGGTACATTAAATCAAACTCTCGCTGCAATACGTGCGGATCAAATATAACCACTGTTTTTGGTCGTAATTATATTGAAGTATCGTAATTATTTGTATCAACGATTTTCAAAATTGTAATGTTTGGTAAATCATGCGGTGTATGTAGCAATAAATTAAATACCCCCGTCGCAGCAAACCTGCATACTCAGCAAATTTCCAATGAATATATAACATAACACATTATAACACTTAACAGGATTCATAAGAAATGTATTCACAAACAAGCGATATTTAAAATATTAATTATCCTCCATAAGAATAACATTGGGGATAAAATAATGGGTTTTTATGCAAATACCAATAGAACTTATCTTTGTGAAGTCACATACCAAGTTTCATCCATATTCATTCATAAATAAGCGATATATAACATTTTAAGTATTTTCCATAAGAATAACATGGGGACCAAGTACCTAGGTTTGCTGCTACAGGAGCCATAGGCGAAAAATTGTTTTTTGTGCAAACAACAATAAACCATAACCAGATCAAGCCATATACCAAATTTCGCCAGTTTATGTTCATAAATAAGTCAGATATACAATTTTTCTTTTTCTCCATAAGAATAACATTAGACAACGTACTGTGTTTAGCACTTTCAATATCTCGGTAACCAATTGACGTAGAGCAATGGTCAAAATACCAATTTTTTTGAAGCTGAATTCAATGGTATGAATTAAAATTTGATTTAAATTAAAATTAAATGTGAAAACCCCAAAAAACACATTTTTGGGGTACAAAACCCCCCAAAACCCCCTTCGGATGGTGCGATTCGTCTGGTTTTCGAACTCGTTCAAATAAATGGTACTTTACACATTTGTACCAAATTTAATTAAGATCGGACCTTTTTTACGAGATTTATCGTGCTTACGGACATATATATATATATATAAATATATATATATATATATAAATACATATATAAAAATTTGAACGAAGGGTGTTTTTGGCATCTGGGGACCTCAAAATGAAAAGTTATCATGGTCTCGGGCCATGAGACCTACGGTAATAGCTTCTTCCCTATAGGGGAAATTCGCTAAAATGAGTTGCTTGGCCTGTGTGTGTAGCTTAAAATAAAAAATGAAAGTAAATTGGATGATAAGTAAGTAATTGATGCTTAGATAAGTAAGCGGTATAACGATTTAAAACACTAAGCTTAAATGTGATTAGCAGTGACCGGTAATCAATTTGTTAACAATAAAATAAAGTAATACTATACGAAACTTCCATTAATGTAACAAATATCTAAATGAAAAGATAGCATTTTCATTAAGTCTTATGTTATTTAAGAAATTAATGGGGACATATACCAACACTGATTAGTCAAAACCAATTTGTTTGTACTAAGTAAAAACTGGTTTGTTTTTACAAATCAGTTATGGAAAATGTCCGCAATTATTTCTTAAATAAAATAATCTCGCTGCCTCCAACAATGCTTTAAAAAAAATATATATATCTTAGTTTTTGAAAGTTTGTTATAGTGATTCGTCGTCAATATTAAACCGTTATTCTCTAATTTATTATTAAGAATCCGTGAATTTTAAAAATCGCTACATCCAAACCAAACAATCGGGCCACTTAATTAATTAATTAGTTATTCAATACAAATGTTAACTGAACACGATAACTAAATGCCCTTGCAAAACTCTTCATTGCCTACCTCTAGGCTGGTCTCAAGATCTTAAAAATGAATAAACACCACCACCAGTGATCACAAGTTTATACGTTTAAACTGAATGTTTAAAGGTTTTGATAAGATGGAAGCTAAGTTAACAAGTTGTCAAATTCATAATCAGAATGTGAAAAAATTGTGTTTAAAGTGTTATTTATGTTAACAAACTAAACATTTATTCTGGATGAGTCAATAATTCTGTGGTTTTTCGTTAATCGCTGTTTTGATAATCAACTTAAAATGTTTGGGCATAACTTAGGAGTTCTTAAGTAGTTTTAAATCTGTTTGTGATTTTAAGTTTGATTCGATCAAGTATATTTTTCAATGGTTGGGAGGTAGTACAAATAAATTACAATATTATATTGAATATCAGGCGAATACAACAAATTGATTACAGAACAATTACTTAGCTTTATAACTGTAGATTACAGCATTCCATTAAGTTATTGATAGCAGAACTCAAAAGACCCATGTAGACCCAAATTATATTAATTAAAAAATCGAATTAAATTTATTTTAATAAAATTTTAGTTCATTACTGAAAGTTTATTATTATTATTATTATTTATTATTACTGCAATTCAAGTTTATTACTGCAATCGGTTCCCTAATAAAGTAAAAACTAACTATGAAAGTCTGAGCAGACACATTTTAATATTTTCGATCAAAATACCAGGGTATCCTGAGAGAATTGATTTAAAATTGAATAAAATACGATTTTTTGATGTTTAAAAGAACTGGATAGAGTAATGGATAGATTGGTGAATAGAGTAACGGATAGAGTAATGGATAGAGTAATGGATAGAGTAATTGATAGTGTAATGGATAGAGTAATGGATAGATCAGTGGATAGAGTATAGATAGAGTAATGGATAGAGTAACGGATAGAGTAACATATAGAGTAATGGATAGAGTGCCATAATCTGAGATTTGACAGATAAATTATGAGATAAATCTGAAAAGTTTACAAAGGTTTGATACTGGACCCAAATGTATTTTTTCAATGGCTACTAATTAGTGATGTTTTACAGGCCGGCCAAAACATGTTCTTAAATAACATGCCAAAGGTGTGCGATCACACAAAAATCAAAATATCGAAATGCACCCGCTATGGACGGATGTCTAAACCCGCCAGGATGAGCAAACTACCTTAATATTAAACGAGCAATATTTAAATAATCATTAAAAGTTTGATTTTGAAGATTAGATTTCATGAAAAATTGTTTTTGTTTTTTACTATTTTCAGACGTAATGTAAATAAACCGATTTCAAACATCTAATTCACATTGAAATCGGTTTAATGTAAAAATAATTAAATTAGTACAGGTGTAAATAGTGTTTCGGAATTGAAAATGTTACCGTTGCGGTTGTAAAGATTCATATCAAAACACCAGCATATAGTGTTTGGTAAGACCTTGTCGCCGACACTGTGTGAAACTTAGCTGTTGGCGGCAGCTTGCAGAAGTCATAATCGTGT
This sequence comes from Allygus modestus, assembly GCA_963675035.1. NCBI lineage: Eukaryota > Metazoa > Arthropoda > Insecta > Hemiptera > Cicadellidae > Allygus > Allygus modestus. The sequence goes on along the minus strand of OY776112.1, from coordinate 334,658,107 downwards.
CATTCAGTGTGGATCAGTGTCGACCCATCGCCGAGTACAACGTTTGCTTGATTCGTATTTATTCAATTTACTTTCTTAGCTGTCGACCCGTAATTAAAACCTAATTTAATAATGAAAAAATAACCACAAAACACCTATTCATTAGGTCTAACCGCAAATTGATGATTGTGAGATTATGTTGCTTTAGAATTTATTACGGAAATGTTCCATAATTGATCGGTAGAACAAAGTTACACGACGTTTCAGGATCTGGAATCTGATCTCGTCTTTAGGCGAAAAAATACCTGAAACACAACCTCAAAACTTTATGTATATTTGTTTTACTGATCAGTGATGACAAATGTTCGGAATAATGTCTTAATTAATGTTTGAGTGGTAACTAATTAATTGCAATTTGAGTCAAAATATACTATGACATATACGCACTAATAATTACGGTAATATCAATATATACTTATACCAACAATAATATCAGCATATACTCATAATATAAATATACTAGCAAATCAGGTGAGTGGGAGTGAATGGGAGTGGATAATTGACCACTACAAGAGGAACACGATCAGACGAATCCACTAGCCATGCCAAAAAGGGAGAGCGTGAGAAGTGAATTCGCTTATCTTGAAGATATAAAGGTAATGAAAAAAAGGAATTTGTCCCCCTTGAACATAAAGTCGCATGAGCGAAGAAAGTTCACTCGCCGGGAAACAAATTTATTTGAAGACTATTAAATAAACTAACTGACCTTCTATGAGGAAAGCTTGACCCCTGGAACTTTATTTTTCAACCAGAAAGTATATCAAACATAAAACGTTTACAAATATCAATTTATGTAATGGACTTTATAGAGCAATATACTGTATTTATGTTTAGCAGTTACACTAGCCTTGTACGGGTGGAGGGGGAGTATCATTTGGAGTAGGAGGTGGGAGGGGGTCAGTAGCATATACAACCACTTTCCCCTCCCAAACTTACAACGTAGATTGAACCCTAACCGTAGATCCCATTAATACATTCAGTTTCTTGCTATACCTTTCCCACACCCCGTTATAGGTTAAATATCTTATGAAATTGTGTTAATTGTCCAGTTACATTATTTCTGAGAAGTGTGAGACAGAAGTAATTGTTTGATAGGCTTAGAAATTATGTCTGTAATGCCTCATAAATTTAACACATCAACACAAACTTTCACACTTATGGAGCAAATGAAAACACTTCGATGAATCACAAGTCTTGAAAAGTTTTTTTGTTTTGAGAATGGTCCTCAACCAAACTCTGCTCAGTGATTGTTCTTCATATGTTATGAGTAAATATTTAATGAAAATAGGTAGTTTTTTACTACCTCTCCTAGTTTAGAAATGTAAATATAAAATCCTTAATCCGTTTTCTAGAGCCATTCATTTATTTTTTTCGTGAATAAGTCAGTAGACTACATGTAAACTATATATATGGATCAAATTAAATGTATTGAACTCCGACAAAGAGTATTTTATTATTATTGTATGCTAGCCTGAATTTAATGAAATTTAAACAATGTAAAGAGTTCATAATAAAATTAATTAAGTGATCTTAAACCAGATATTAGGGGCTTACGTTCCTAGAAGCCACGAGAACTAGTCATTTACTAAATTTCTTACTGTGAGTCAAAATGACGACCTAGTGTTTCAAATACGAACTCCTGGCGATGGTGAAACACCAAGCTGACAGAGGATATATATATATGTTTTTGTTATGTGGTTACGGTTGCCCACTGCTGACTCAAGTAAATTAAAATATTAACATTTTGTTAACTCCAATAATACCTAAAACATTTCCTTTTACTAATATCAATAGGTGTTAAGGTTTTAATTTAAATTAACACCTTAAAGGAACATGTGTAAGTGAAGAATAGTCATTCCAAGAAACAACAAAACGACCTAGTGGTTTCAGCTTCTACGTATTGTTTTCATGAAAATTGTAGTCCACTAAGTAATTAATTTACCCCTAAACCTCTCTCACTAACATTTTATAAAACAACAGAAAAGTAAAGAGAGTATGTTTATAGCATTGGAGAAAACAGCATCCAATCTAGTAACCAACGTAACTAATAATATATAATTCTGTAAGCGAAATTTTTATTTCAAAATAGTGGGAGTTTGGCAAGTCCCAGGATGATGAGATGCGGCTTAAATTAAATGTATTGATCCCAAGCACTCGGGAAAAATAGCAGTATTTCTAAAAGGTTACCAGCTAACAAACAATAACGTAAAACATCCCCCATAAGAAAAGCATGGGAATTTGAAAACGTCTGCTTTGTTCATATTAAAACATGTGATTATGTATCTACTTTGTTTACTTTTATTGTTTTATTTTTCTATAGCATGTAAAGAGTCAAATGAGGCAGAGTATTGGAGAAAGGTTAGGGGCTATGACCCCTTCAATCCACTAGAAACTAATAATTTAATATGTATGATTACCTAATGTTAATATTGACATATATTCATGCTGGTACAGTATAAAAGTCATCCATGTAAAAGAGGGTGCATTACAAGTTTTATTGGCAGTAAACTTCTTCTACCACAGAGACCGCGAGGGTCATAAAGTTGTAAAATATCGAGGCGGGATTGGCCATAAATCAAACCTCTACAATAATTCAGTTCCAGGTTTATAGCTGCTTACCTCGCGTACATCGGTCCTTGTACAGCCAACACGACTTCCGATGTCGTTTAACTTTACTTTTCTCCGCAGTTCGGTGATTTCAAAACCGCGCTTTAAACTTGTCAAGCTTTTTAGCCACACTGGATTAGTTTGAGCCAGTGTGATTGTTGTACTATACTGAAATACCAATCTTGCTACATGTAAAACAAATAAGACAAATATTACCGACTAGTTTTATATAAAGCTGTATTTTTCCAATAAACGAATATGCTCTTTCAATGTCACATCGTGATATATCTCACCTACTGCATTACAATCTTTCACTATAAGTATATTACCTTAAAGGGAGCTCAGTTCCAGTTTACGTTCGCGGACCAGTACAATACACGGTGGTGAGTTTTATGAGGTACCTTTTATTGTGAACAGTTGGAAGATGTATTTAATTTCTGGTAGGATGGCATTTGATACAAATACACTGACCACACAACTCGATCTTTTAAACTCACGCATAGTTTACAAAACAAATTGATTACCTTACTTCCACCAGTAGTCCAACTCCAAATGTGACAAAGAAATTATGCTGACATGTTTACATACCACCGAAGCTGTGGATACTTGCAACTCGTCAAACATTCAGTTAAAAACGGACAAAACATAGAATCACGAACAACGACACGAATAAGGACATGTCCCAATGTGCTGCAAACCAATGGGCCGCAACTGGTAGTAGTCTGGAGTGCGTGTGTAGCTTTATTTTCGTTATTGTATGGTTGTGGTGTCCGTTCATTTAATGTTTAACGTATTGCAAACTTTGGTACAACGAAAAATCTTAGTAAAATTTGTTTGACACAGTTCTACTATTGTCGGAGGTAAGATAACCTATGTTTGTCCTTAATATAGCGTTTCAGGATGAATGGGTATTTTGATCTCAGTTTAACAAGGTGCAAATTTGGGATTGATAGGAGGAATCAGTAGGAGGAGATCCAACTGAATACAATAAGTAATGGCAAGTACTATAAAATAATGTTTAATACTTAATACTGAAGAGCATGAGGATATGTTACATAATCGGTACTGATCAGTTGATTGGGCTGTGTATATCAAGTACCAACTGTTTGTCGTTTAAAGACAATTCATTGAACTCGACACAATTTTAACACGATAAAAAATCGTGAACGTTGTTACATCATTATTGAAGAAACTTCTTCTTTGGTTGTTCGGGGTTGGCGGTCTCTTGTTCCCGTTTTCTTTCCCCGTCCTGTGTCTTGGTCCTGTGCGTGCAACGTTTCAATCAAAGTAAGGATTGAACGCTACAGTAAAAGTTAGACAGTGCTGATAAAAATGACATGTTTCGAATGGGAGTCAAATTCACGACAAGGCAGCTGCCATGGATTCGAAGTCCGTCTTAACCACTACGCCAGCGTCTTACCTAGCGTGACTCTAAAGGGAAGGAAAATTTGAAGTTCCGATTGTATCACAGCAAAGTAAGGGCAATGACTACATATACAATGTAGTCATTGGTAAGGATCAAATCATACGTAACCATTTTTTCATGCAATTTGTGAAACTCCTTGATTATAAAATGGACAAAACAACAAGGGCATTTGATTTTCTACATATAATGCCACTTTTAGTTGAGTTTTTAGGGTTTAAACGTGTGTTGTACTAAATATCATGTAGACTGACTCCTATATGTTCTGGTGGTATATTTTTCCAAAATATTATAAATTTTTTTAACTGAAAAGAGGTTAGAACATTTACTGAAGTAAACAAAACAAATTAATGACTTATAATAATAATGATCTGATTGAAAGGTTGAAAGTACTTTAGGCACAGTTGGAATATACCACAAGGTTTAATATCTCAAGCAAATGTAAAACCACATGCGTATTAAGTGTATGCGAAAACCGTCTTCAAAAGTAGATGTAATATGTTACTTTTAATAGGCAACAGATTTCCCTGCTGATTAATATCTATTTGGAAACCAAAAAGAGATGAATGCAAAGCAGACACCAGAAGGAGGGCAACTATAGTAGTTAGCAAGGTGTTCCACAGCTGATCTGATCACTTGGAAGAGCTCCAGGGCTCTGATTACACCATAAGTCGTCTGCTACAACGTACAAGCTGTGATCCTGCTCCGGGGTGGTGGAGTGGTTTGATGGGTTGGGGGGGTGACTCAGTCCATGTAACTTGGGATCCTCCGTAAACTGACGCTGGGATTAAAGAACTATTAACCATGACTAAACAGCATTACACTAATTATTTTATGGAAACATGTAAAGTCGTACAGTTCGCACCACGGTGCTTGACGCCTGGGAAAGGCGAGAACCAACTCAAACTTCTCATAATTAAAAGCAGACAATAACGAAAATAACAAAAACCAATATTTTAAAATTATTTTGTTTAATTTTGGTTTCTGTTGACACAAGTATTCTGTAACATTAACGGTACTAAGCCATATAGAGGCGAAAAGTCATTCCAGAGCATACGCCAACCAGGCACCAAGCACTGTCACCCGAACTGTACAACATAGAAAACAAAATTTCAACAGGAGACTTTTAAGAGCGTAAGAAGTACGTAAATAATCTAAATAAAGTTAAATAAGTTTCTATTTGTTACAGATAAGTGCAATACCGAATTGGCTGCTAGTGCTAATTAAAGAGCTAATTACTTGTGCTTGACAGTTTAATTTTAAAACATTTCATTAAAAGTTTTTATTGATTTCCCAAAGATTATTTTGAAAATACTCTTTCTGATTATTTTAGAATAAGTTGTTTTTTTTATTGAAACAAAAGCATCAACTTAGAAAATGTATAAATCGAACAGACAAATTTAAAATAAAAAACCTCTGTAAATCAAATACAGATACAATAAAAGTACCAAACAAACCAAAAGTAAATATATAAGAAAATTGATTGAATTGGTATGTCTAATTAAGTAAATAAACTAATACTACGGATACTAGAAAAGAAAAGGTAAGGGGTAAATATAAACAAATTACGTTATGGATCGAATGTAAACAACTTTCTTGACATATTGTTCAGTTTATTTATTTGTACTAATGTTATCGTCTGCAGGGGTAACAGGGAACACACTGGCGTTTTGACACATCCACTTGTATTTGCGTTCGATCCACTTAACACATTTGTTTATGCTTTTGGCCCTTACATTTTTTTTAGTTACCGTGTGTTATACTTTGTAAATTCCATAACACCATTTTAAAATAATTTAAAATGGAAAATTACATGTTTTTAACTTCGGGTAAACATGAAAACCCATGATTTATGGATTAGAACATGTATATAATATTTCAAATAAATTTGGCATACATTCTACAGTGACGCCGGAAAAACTACTTGTCAACGCCACCAAACAGATTTAGTGTTGTAAATCCTTAGTAGTATTTTATATTATTTAAAAAGTAGAGTTTTAATAATCTTGAATAAATTATTGTTTTATATTACCTTGGGCAATAGTACAGAATATAGATGAGAATTAGTGAGTTTATAGTTCATTTTAAATCACAGACATTGCCTCAAAGCTAACATTTGCCGTCGGTTTTGCATTTAGATGGGTCGTGTTTCTCTCGTTATTGTTTTTCTGTGGCAGGATAATACTTGTTGACCGTAAGGGTTATTTAAACGTTGACATTTATTTGTTTTTTTCATAGCTGACTATAAAAAAACTACAGTTTACAATGAACTAGATGTTACCCGCAGCCTTCACCCCGCAAATGATTTGCAAAAATTGTGACAGTTGTGTGTGCTGCATTCTGTGGTTGTCCCGTGGAACTACTACGAATCAAGATCAGCTGTTTGTATTTTCATCAGCTCAAACAAAAATGAATGTCCATAAGGAATACATGGGAACTTTGAACCGCGGGCGTGGGGCAAAGCCCTTTAGGATTTTCGTAACTTGAATATGCCTATATGTTACTCAAGACTATCAAGTACCTCTCTGCAAAATTTCAGCTAAATCATTCCAGTGGTTAGAGCGTGATTGAGCCACAAATATCTATACAAAAAAACATGGATACAAATAAAATTACAAACTTTCACGTTTATAATATTAGTAGGATAAGTATAAATGTACCAATCCATTCGAGAAATATAGTTTGTGTATATTACACGTAGGTAAAATACACGCAGTATAATTTAAAATTTGCCTTACACACATATGAATAATACACAATATACACAATACCAATATACAATACACAATAACAATATACAATACACAATAGACACAATACCAATATGCAATACACAATATACACAATACCAATATACAATATACTAAGTCGTGTATTAGGCTGTTTTGCGTAAGTACTTGTCAGTGGTGATTAGCCTAAGTGCCGTTGGGATACTGTGGATTTGTGAGTACAGGTGATCTTTCGTTAGTACCTAAATTATTACTCGTTTACCTTTAAAACGTTTGACGTTAGTTTAACTTAACGATAAAACGTTAATTTTTATAATTTGTTTTTTAAAATCAATTCTTTTAGTCAATTAAATTAAATCTGAAATAATTTTACAATTACTAATTTACTGCGTATTAATGAACCCAAGAGAAAATATTTCATGGACTGTATGAATTATCTTTTAAAAATACTTCAATAATTTAAATCTTATAACTTAAAAATCTGCTCAGAGCTCTAAAAGATGCCGTTTATCAGTGACAAACACAGCAGAACAATCTTATTTTGAATGTTTATGAGACAACACCAGAACATTCGCTGCAGAGATTCTGCAAAGCATTCATCATAATGTGAGAAATTAGCACACTAACGGATAATGACGGTTGGCAAGTAGCGAAGAAACATTGCCAAACAACGATTTCGCAGTAATTTTAGATTTAATTTTAAAACCTTTTATTTAATTTGCACACCGTGTATGCAATGCTTACCTATATAAATGATTTGTCCTAATATTTTAGCAAACAACTGTAAATTGTACGTAGCTTTCTTTGGAAACCCCATTATCGTGTGCCAAAATGTTTAATTTGTCCTTTCTGATTTATTAAAAATTGTCAATATAAATGGAAACTTGTTAAAACTATTTTAGCATAAAATTTAATCTGAACTGATTTATCTTGTACAAAATATATTTTTTTTAAACTAACAAACGTTTTTAGGATTCCAATAAACACTAACAATGTCCAATATATTGTACAGAAACATATATTTAAACTGATTTAGCAAACAATTTAATTTCTGATGACTTTAACTGACAAGTAATAACAGTTAGAGACGTGCTTTATCTGTTTGATTATTCACTAGTATAAGTGGAGATAAAGGTTTAAATATCCAAGGTCTTTTAACCCCAATAAAAATTTCAAAGGAGTAATTACTTAAATTTTCAGCAGTAAGCAACGCTTTAGTGGTAGTAAAATCTCATATAAATGTAAATCAGACACAAAGTTCACAGAAACTGTGTCTGTTACAGATTAACTGCCAAGATTACTTCTCATATTGCAGCGGCCATTTAAAGATGATTTATAGTTATTACATAAAAAAGTACCGGTGAAAACTATTCAAATATTCTGCAAATAAAAGAAACATAATACGAATGGTTGATTCAGAACAAAATAACAGTAAATGTATTAAATAAATTTATCATTATGCTGTTGAACAAATGGATATGTTGCATGACATGCGATAGTCATTATTAATATATAATTTATTATTAACTTATTTAACGTTTTTTAGCGAATTTCCCCTATAGGGAAGAAGCTATTACCGTAGTCGGCATGGTTAGACCTAGGCCCGGGACCATGATAACTTTTCGTTTTGAGGTCCCCAGACCCCAAAAACACCATTCGTTCGAAACTGTATATATATATATGTATATATATATATATATATATATATATATATATATATATATATATATATGTGTGTGTGTGTGTGTGTCCATGAGCATGATAACTCTCGTAAAAATTATCCGATTTTGATGAAATTTTGTATAAACGTGTAAAGCAACATTTATGACTTTAAGTTCGAAAACCAGCCAGATCGCTCTATCCGAAGGGGTATTTTGGGGGGGTTTTGTACCCCAAAAATGGGTTTTTCGAATTTTTTACATATAATTTTGGAAATAGTCAAATTTTATTTTTTCCCATTGGATTCAGCTTAAAAAACACACAATTTGATATTTTGATAATTTCTCTACGTCAATTGGTTACCGAGATATTGGAAGTGCTAAACACAGTACGTTGTCTAATGTTATTCTTATGGAGAAAAAAAAAATTATATCTCGCTTGTTTATGAACCTATACTGCCGAAACTTGGTATACGGCTTCATCTGGTTGTGGACCATTTATATTTGCTCAAAAAAACACTTATTTACCCAAGGCTCCCGTAGCAGCAAACCTGCGTACTCAGCCCCATGTTATTCTTATGGAGAATAAGTAACGTGTTATCTGCCTTCATGATGAAAATAAATTAATGAAATTTGGTATGTGGATTTACCTACATGAGTTATATTGATATTAAATATCAATACAAATTTTGATTAAAACCCCATTTTTTGTGTTCCTTACTTCAGCAAACCTGCATACTCAGCTCCCATGTTATTCTTATGGAGAATAATTAAAATGTCATAAATCGTTTATTTATGAATGTATATTGATGAAACTTGGTATGTGGCTTTATGTGGTATTAAGATACATATATATGCATTGGAAATTCGCTGAGTACGCAGGTTTGCTGCTACGGGGGTATTTTTATTAAGTAAGGATCTGGACTCTCGTATCAAACAGATCTGGCCATAAACCCGTCTAAACAAATTATCCTATTACTCATACAGTTGTCATTCGGAATTACAGGTGATCCTTTTACATTATGATATTAGAAAACCAAATTGACTTTCATTTACCATAAATATATTTATTTGAAATTATTTCAATTAGTGAATTATTCTTTAAATAAAATAGTTAATTTGGAATAACTTTTGATCAGCATATTACGTGTTGTTAATTTGGAAGATAAGACTAACTGATTTTTTATATATTTTACAATTGATTTTATAATTCTGAGTGAACTTGGATGAACACTTTAGAAGCCTTATTTACAGTTATTTCACAAATAAAATCTCTCAACATATAATAGTATGTCAAAAATAAATATTTTATTCATACTAAAATAATAAGATAAATTAAGTTATTCAAAATTGGAGGACTATACAATTGAATATATAATAGTTAAGTAAATTGGTATTGAAAAAATTATAAACACTTTAAAACGATTAATTATTACGCTAACCATAAATAGCCAGCGTAATTTTAAACGATATTGATTTAATTTTGCTAATTTGGCCGTTGAGTAAGTAGACAACCATTAGACATTAAACGTTTTAATGCTCATCTAAGTGCATCCATTAAAATAAATATATACAACATTTCCAAGTGAAGAAAGTATGTTAACCAAACTAAATAGTTTACAATATTATTAATATTAGCCACATAATGCACAACAAAAAACTGTTATAATCCTGCGGTGAAGCTGGAAATGTAGCTAGTAAAGTATAACTTTGAATAAAGCTGTTCCTTTTACATCAGTATTCATGCACCAAAAAGTGGTGAAAGTTTCATTTGACACAAAGTTAGCAGTTTTAAATTGACTTGCAAATGGTGCGGTCGATCCTAACACCCCTGGAAGTTTTAAACTAAAGCCTTTTGGCATGGGTGACACACATTTGTGGGTTTGTGGATACACATTTCTAGTGATTTAGGTTTCTATTATTACGTTATTTTTATTTTGTTTCGTTACACTATTAGAGAAAGTTTCCTTGCGTTATTATGAATAATGTTAACACCAAATTTATCTTTTGTCCTGCAATATTACACCAGTACTGTTTACGTAGTTTTATTAATTTTTCTAGGGTGCTTAAAATAAGTATTATTTGGTTTAATTTTCAGAACCAACGTGTAAAAACTATACTTCTTTATTTTTGGAATCTATATAAATAATTCGTTTAGACAATATTTAAAAATAGAAGCTGTTGGCATTCCGTAAACAGGATATTTTACCTTTATAACTCAAATTGAAGGTAACTAAAGGTTCAGAAACTTATGATAAATAGCAGTTTCGTTTGAAAAAATTATTCGAGAGAGAAATTATATTAGGACTAATTGTTCCCGAAAGAAAAGAATGGAGACTGTAAAGTGTCTATTTTTATTACACTTCCACATAGGGATTAAGCGTCTACTTTTTTATGTAATAATTTGTTCATCCTATTTTATCGATTTATTTACATCAGCATATAAACTAGTAACTATCGACTATTTCCCTTTAAAGCCAATAGGCTCATTGTTAATGGTCTTGTTTCAGTCTTTTCCTTCAAAAATAGCGAACATAAAATCTTAATCGTAGTAGGTGGAAACGTTTTATGTTTAAATACTAACATGATTATTTAGAGAGAGGCAGACTAATGCTTTATACTAGAGGCAGACTAATGCTTTGTACTAGAGGCAGACAAATGCTTTATACTAGAGGCAGACTAATGCTTTATACTAGAGGCAGACTAATGCTTTGTACTAGAGGCAGACTAATGCTTTATACTAGAGGCAGACTAATGATTTGTACTAGAGGCAGACTAATGATTTGTACTAGAGGCAGACTAATGCTTTATACTAGAGGCAGACTAATGCTTTGTACTAGAGGCAGACTAATGCTTTGTACTAGAGGCAGACTAATGCTTTGTACTAGAGGCAGACTAATGCTTTATACTAGAGGCAGACTAATGCTTTGTACTAGAGGCAGACTAATGCTTTATACTAGAGGCAGACTAATGCTTTATACTAGAGGCAAACTAATGCTTTGTATTAGAGGCAGACTAATGCTTTGTACTAGAGGCAGACTAATGCTTTGTACTAGAGGCAGACTAATGCTTTGTACTAGAGGCAGACTAATGCTTTGTACTAGAGACAGACTAATGCTTTATACTAGAGGCAGACTAATGCTTTATACTAGAGGCAGGCTAATGCTTTGTACTAGAGGCAGACTAATGCTTTGTACTAGAGGCAGACTAATGCTTTATACTAGAGGCAGACTAATGCTTTATACTAGAGGCAGACTAATGCTTTATACTAGAGGCAGACTAATGCTTTGTACTAGAGGCAGACTAATGCTTTATACTCATTGGTAATCGACCAGCTTGAAGTGTGGGACTCCAATCAGACGGAGGCTACTAGGTGTACACTTAAAAAGCACGTCTACTTACAGAACACCCTGTAATACGTTCTACACACAAATTTTTAGCCCATGTGGACGTGCAAAGTAAGGCAAAAGAACAGACAACCTTTTTTAAAAAAATCGATCTATGTTGAGGTAAAAACCAACAAATATACTGAGATGAGTTATTTTTATGATATAAAAACTGTGCATAGAAATGGTTGAAATCAGGCGGAAAAGAACCAAATGACAATTTAATTTATTATTAAATATTAATAAAAAAAACCTAATATTTAACAAAAGAAATGTAAATTACCTTTCTTTGGTGTTTCTTTCATTTTTATTTAGAAAAGCTTTGAAAAAAAACGCATTCGAAGCCAAGCAAATTCGTTTAATAAACGGACAGTTGTAATTAATAAATGTTCTGTGTTACTCAATATTTGGTAGAATCTAAATTGAGAGTCAAAAGCGAAATCTAAAAAGGTATTTTATTCTGTAATATGTCTGATTAAACATATTCTTATTTATTAATTGACGTTATGCCACTAAACCTTACAACGCAGAGGTTTGTTATTAATGGATAGATCGCTAAGCAATACTTAAATTATTTTTTCTTGTACAGTGAGATTATATCACAACAAGCCGAATCCTAAACAATCTCGTTTGTTCAAGAAGGTGCTCAATCCTCACTAATATTATTACTCTCTTTGTGTTATATATCTTAAATAACAAACTTACATTGGATACAAATACACTTGTAATTGGGGAAAAATACTTGTATGATATTATTCATTTGGTTACTCTTTTTATAACATCCCTGTAATAAGATATGGATTTGGACGTCCTAATTAAATGGTTGAAAGTGCAACTACTATTGAAAGATTAAAAATAACTATTGAACGTAAAAATAACAATAAGCAAGAAAGTAGATGATGGTATTTGATGTGTTTGAAGTTGTAATTACCGAAGAGCGTCACCAAATGTCGAAGAGAATGTGAGTAGCTCTCATCACATGCTTGTGATAGTGCGGTTTGGTGACCAAACCATACTGGAGATTAGCTCGGTAGATTTGTAAAGCACTAGGTCGATTCGCACAAACATGGAATGCATTACTGATGGGAATATGTTTTCATATAACAACCACACAAGCAGAGGACAGAACTAACACAATTTATGGTTATATTTTAGAGACATCTTTGCTCCAAGGGATCAAGGGAAGATCGAAGATTTGGAATGTTGGATGTCCAAAATTATTGGCGTTTGTACTCCATTGCTAAATACACGTCTTAATAGAATCGTCAAGTGTTAAAATCCAAGTATGGCTAGACATCAGCACCCTTGGACCGGATAATATGTCACAGCTGAGAAGCTGAAGTTAAATATTAATCTAGAGTTGCAATCTTCTGAGGCCATCACATACGACCTCAAACAATTACTTTCCTTCATCAAGGACTTTGCTTCGTATATGTTAATATTGGTTGACTTCAGTGTTGATGCATGTTATGTGTGAATCTAATTAGACCAGGAATACTGTTATCTGGGCCTAGTCGACTGTCTGGGTTTGATTGTTTAAATAGTTTCTTGAGTAGCATAATACGTGAGTAGGGGGCAATAGCCGATTCAAAACCAGCAAAATCATCAGTAATCCTCAGAGGATCAATCCTCCCCCCCCCCGTCACGTGACCCATTAACCTAACTTAAACCTGGCGCCTGGCGTGAGGAGCCTGAGGAGCCCCCCCCCGTGACGTCAGCCCCCCCCCGACCGAAATCAGCATGTAAGTGAGGGGCCCCCCCCCGACATTCCCCATAGCCAAGCTCGGACCCCCCCCCGACTGAAATCAGCATGTAAGTGAGGAGCCCCCCCCCCGGTCGCCAGCGGCACTTTTCGTGATGACCTTGAACATGAGGAAAAAACTTTCGAAAATTAATAACTAGCCTATTTATCCATCGATTCCCACGGGACTTTTTCCAGAGTGTAGGCCTATCCCAGAGGAAGCGAATGACGTAAGAACCCCATAGATCCGCCATTAAACAAGGCCGCTATTAATTTATAACCGCGTTTTCCTTATGGGATCTCAGCTGTTTACCAAACGATTTTGACGAAACCTCACCACATGTCAGGCGGCGGCCTAAGTAAACCATCGCTTAAAGAAAATTGAAAATCCACCGTTAAACGGACCCGCTATTAATTTTTAACCACGTTTTCCTTATGGGATCTCAGCTGTTTACCGACCGATTTTGATGAAACTTCACCACATGTCAGGCGGCGGCCTAAGGAAACCATCGCGTAAAGAAAATTGAGAATCCACCGTTAAACGGGCCCGCTATTAATTTTTAAACGCGTTTTCCTCATGGGATCTCGGCTGTTTGCCGACCAAACTCGATGTGACTTCGTTACACGTTGTATGCCGGCTTGACCAAGCCAAACTGCGAGTGGCTCCGCGGCGTCACGTGTCAAGGCGCGTGCTAGGGCCTACCGCTACCCCTGTCGTGGACCGCGGTGACATCACCTCCATGCCTACGTGACCGTCCGGGCCTGTTTACTCATTAGCGGTTCCGAGAACTGTTTACTGCTTTCACCGCCTACTGTACGGTACGTAGCTATGTTACTTCAGTGATTGTCATCGCTTCTTTCATTCAGTTTGTGTTTGGAGCCCAGTGTGTGTAGACGTTCTACTTCAGTGCTGTGCTAGTCCTTACCGCACCATATTCCGAGATCTGTTAAACGTAAGTATATGTAGTCTTATAAGTTGTAGTGTGGACCGCCTCAGGCCGTTTACTCATTAGCGATAATTACCGCGATTTCGAGAAATGTTCCACCGCCTTCTACTGTACGGTACGTAGCTATGTTACTTAAGTGATTGTCATCGCTTCCTTCATTCAGTTTGCGTTTGGAGCTCAGTGTGTGTAGACGTTCTACTTCAGTGCTGTGCTAGCCTTTACTGCACCATATTCCGAGATTGTTAAACGTAAGTATATGTAGCTCTTAGAAGTTGTAGTGTGGAAGACTATTACATTCCCCTTTATAGTAAGCTTCTCATTTAAGGTATGATCGTTCAGCAACTTTGAAGTCAGAATGTTCAAAGAGAGGTCTGGCTTGTTAATAGAAGTTGAATAATCTGTTCTTTGCTAAAACCAATTTAATAAACGAGGAAACCCGTGTACTAACATTAAATTTGCCATGGCCTTGAGCGCGCGCGCGACGTTCATGCATCCTCAAACCTAACTTAAACCTGCGTCTGTAAACCTAACCTAAACCTGCGTCTGTAAACCTAACGCACGCATTGGCCTACCTGAAGTAGTGTAGTCGTGGACCGCGGTGACGTCATCACCCCGTGCCTACGTGACTGCCCCAGGCTGTTTACTCATTAGCGATAATTGCCGCGATTTCGAGAATTGTCCACCGCCTTCTACTGTACGGTACGTAGCTTTGTTACTTCAGTGATTGTCATCGCTTCGCGCGACGTTTATGCATCCTCAAACCTAACTTATACCTGCGTGCACTTGTCTGCTGACTCTTGACCTACCCTAAATAGTGTAAGCAAATGCGGGTACTGTGATTGGTGGAAATATCCTGCCCTCTGAGTGGCTATAATTAGACGTTCTACCCTATGATTGGTCGAATTAAAGAAACACTTCTTGAGATGGATTTTGTGAATATAAATGCAAACGCGCACCTTCAGTTTGTCTAGTGATGTTGCAGAGTAAACAAAAACATGGCTAGTGCAATCGAAGTGGATGAATCAGTCCAGACGTTGTTGAAGGAGTTGGAAGCGATGGAAGGCTACAGCACCATGTACTTTTCTCCACGAAGTCCTGAACAACCACCGCCAGCACCATCACTGAAACGGTCAGTCGCCACACCATCGAAGCTGGCGACCTGGAAATGTCCATACTGCGAGGAGTCGTTCACGTCGCGAGATGGACTTCGTCTCCATCATCGTCAGCACCACCTCTGTGTTAGAAGGAAGCGAAGAAACAATCGTTCCTCACAACCGAGATCGTTCATACAAACCTCAGCAGGAAGAGGTCCGCAGAAAGTCAACACATGTATTGATAGCAGTTGCATAAACGACATTGAAAGTGGCAATGCTCCGGAGATATCTGAAGACTTTGCATCACCATCATCCAACCAAATAACCGAAGGGGGAGGTTCCTAGAACGTCAGCATATGTGCCGATAGCAGTTGCATAAACGACAACAGTAGAAGTGTAAATCCCCCGGAACTACCTGGAGACTTGGAGCTTGTGGAAAAAGATTCGAACGATTCACCACCGACTGTCAGTTGGGTCGATTCCGGTTATCAACATACAGTACAAAATCCCGCCAATCAGGGTAATGTGTTCTTGAACATCCAGTTACATCATAGAGGTCAGTATACACATGGTTGCAACTTATATTTGGATGAAAATAAAGACTATGAAATCTACATTATGATTATGAACATCATAACGCGATTGGAAAACCTTTGGGTGGACCGTTATTCAGGAGTCCCCAGAGTCACTGGTTTGACACATACAGTGAAGCCGGTGGTGATAAAGCGTGCAACTGGTATTAATGAGGGTATCACACAATCGGTGGGGACTGCTTCCGCCCGCGATGAACACCACCCAGATTGAGAAGCGCCTGGTGGCAATCCCCGGACTGAGCTACGTGGCGGTCTCTACAACAGGTATCGACTCCAGGGCTACGGTACTTCTGTTTATGACCACTACTGCCTCACCTACCTGTACTGTCGGGCGGTCCTCGGTATACCACTCAGCGACTACGTGCAGCTCCCACCATCAACGACGCACTGGTCTGCAGGCTCTTCTACTCCATCTTCGCTTAAGACTATTTTTGTGTAAATACCTTTTGATTTCTTGATTGTAATATGTTTATGTGTATATTCTTATTGAGTTTCAATAAATGTTTTGTTTCTCGTTAACTGTTGTTTTCACTTGTCTTTCTCTTTAGTATTTAAGAAAGAATATCGAATTTTTAACAATTTTGAAAGTTTTGTTTTTAAAACATGATAGTTTTACAAATTCGGTTTGCATTAGAAGAGTCTTTTGAAAGTAAATGTCAGGGAAATGCAAGGGGTAGTAACAACACAGATGTATGCTGTAAACTAAACTGTTTTGACTATATTTGCTTACGAATACTATTTACAAAATATTTACAAAGTTAACCTAGTTCTATTTACACTTAAATCTACACCGGGAACTCTTCGTTCATGTCCTCCTCCTCGTCAACCTCCATAGGCTCGCCTCGCTCCTCCTCGGGATTGCCTCGCCTTCTTGCTGCGGACAGTGGTGGGATGTCCTTATGTCCCCAAGGTAAGGTGTTGATACCATCAGCCAAGACGTAGCGTTTATCATCGGCCGGGCTCAAGGATAGCTTTTCTACTTGTACGGTGAAGACACGGTGCAGGTACGACTGGAAACGGGTGTTGACGGTGGTTTTCAACACCCCGTCAAACAGACATTCCCTGTAGTCGTCGGGGGTTAGGACGTTTTTAACAACCCCCTTGGTGACTCCCTTGGCTCGCTTGATCGCCTTGGATCCGTTGTCTTCGTCCTCAACGTCCATGAAGTAGAGTTTCGAGCGCAGGCCGAGGTACTCGAACAAGGATCGGCCGTTACACTCGTCCTTGAACTTGCCAATCACCTTGGCGTTGGCGGGGCTGTAGCAGGGGTGAGACCTCGGGTAGGCGCTGGTATTGAAGTCGTCCAAGTGCTCCATCATCTCCCTGTAGATGTCCCGGGATAGGATGTCGAACACGAAGCTGTCAGTGTCCATGTAGTCTACGTTTAAGCGGTCACCGTAGCGGTCCTTCATCTTCCGCAGAAACTCGTACATGAGCCACTTGCTCAGCTCCAGGACAGACATGCCGACGTAGATGGGCTTTTCCAGGACGATGTTTACCCTGGCGAGGTGCACGAGAGCTACGTCCTCCGTGTAATACGTGCGGTCCAGGAAATTGGACTTGGCCACGTACTTGGAGAACTTCTCCGGAGTGCAGACCAGCTTGACGTTCAGGTGCTTGCGGACGTTCTCGATGGTTTTGCCAAAGACCGCGTTATTCATTAACTTGAAAAAGTCTTGCTCGAACTTGGTCCTGGCCTTCTTCCGCAGCTCGGTATTCATGAGGATGTAGGGCTCTAGCCACCGAGACTGGCAAAACGAGATCGCCCTGTGCACAGCCGCAAGCTCCAGTCCGTTGTTCAGCGCCTGCTGCAAGACCCTGTAATGGCAGACGTAATGCATCTTGTCGTCCAGGGTGGTCATCAGTTTGGGGTATTTCCCTGTTGGCGGACGCTTGGTCTCGCAGCAGTAAGGGAGGTCCTTGTGCAGGTCGTGGAGGTGGGCGGGGTAGCGGAGGTCCACTTCGAGGATGTAACCCCGTTCCGCTTCGGCATCCAGCGCGCCAATGTCCAAGGAGTCGATCTCCTCACGGCTGAGCCACTGGAAGTCTCCGGTGGGCAGGTACTGGGACATGGCCCAGCCGTAGAGGTTGTTGGCGTCCAGGTACAGGAGGTGGCGTGTCGGCTCGTCGGGGCGGTAGTCCGGGCACCGATCGTGGTTGGCCTTGGCGTAGCGGGTGACGGCCTGGGAGATGCCTCCTCGGATCCCCTGCTCCACGAAGAGGTCCATGTCGAAATCATGCAGCGTGTCCAGCTCCACGTCGCAGGTCTTCAACATGACGTCCCAAGCGTAGGATGGCAGGGTGTAGTAGTGGGCGGGGTCCAGTCCGTACTCGACCAAAGAGGTGTCACGGAACTGCTCGAAGACGTCGGTGAGGAGGGCGATGTCACAGCGCAGGTACGTGTCGGCGTAGTCCTTGAGGTGGCGACACTCGAAGGCTCGCCACACGTTGAGGGCGTGTTGGTAGTCCTCGTCCTTGACGTCCTCCAGGGTCATGGTGTTCCTAAACGCCTCCTTGGGCGGCAGCTCCCTGGTCCTGTACAGCGTTTCGTACGATGTGACAAAGTCGTAGGGGAACACGCCCTTCCTGCGCACCAGGTCGAACAGCCGGTCGTCGGGGAACCGCTTCCTGGTCTCGCGCATCTTGTCGGTGGGCAGTCCCGCTGTCAGGCTGGCCAGGCTCATGGACAAGACCCTGTAGGTGTCGAGGAACCGCACCGCGAAACTTCTCTGTCGTTGGTTGTCCCCGGGCTGGCCAAAATGAAACCGCTTGGTGAAGGCGATGTAGCACTCTTCGGTGTGCGCCAGCACGTCCACATCACCGGGGTCGATGGCCAGCTCCCGCACTACGAAGTGAGCGTCATAGTTGGACAGGTTGTGGAAATAGCAGTTGATGACCCGCTGCTCCCTGTACCGCAGATTGCACGAGCGGTGCGCCGCTCCTCGGAACTCGTAAGGCGGGGCGTGGTTGTGGTCCCGCACCTTTACGTCCAGCTCGGTGAACTCCTTGCCGCAGAGGTAGCAGCGGGTCGCTGCGAGATACTCGTCCATTTCCTGCCGGGTCAGAGAAGGGTGCAGAGCTCTCGTGCTGAACAGGAACTCCCACAGGCTCAGCACGTCCATCTTGAGCCGTTCCATAAAGACCTTAGACGCGTCAGCTCCGAAGTATACCCGCGGCTCAAACTCCTCCGGGCCGAGCAAATCCACTATCTGGTATGCGAAGGCGTACGGGACGTGCATTTGCAGGGGCGTCGTGCCGGGCGGTGGCGCTTCCACCGGGTCAACAGCGACAGGCTGCAGAGCACACTCGAAGTCCGCGTAGATGCTGAACCTCTCCCGCCTAGTGTACTCTGGATGGGTGAAGCGGATCTGCTGCTTCTTCGGCAAGTCCAGGCGAAGGGGAGCCTTGGCGTAGCAGTAACGCCTGTGCTCCTCCAGACGCTGAACGCCCGTCAACCCTAGCTTGTTGGGTTGATTGTCGAAGTAAGCGAAGCACCGCTTACAGACGTAGATCCTATGCCCGTGGTCAGTGAGCTGGTGACGGACCAGTCGACTCAGGTCCGTGATGTATGCGTAGTGGCTGTCCCCTTCAGTGGTCACGTACAGCAGGTCCCTGTGGTCTTCAAGCTCTCGCTTGCAGATCTTCAAGGGGTAGGCCCTATCCATGAACTTGGGAGTTCCGTCAGGGCGTCTTCCCATCATCGCGCGCTCGGTCCCGTAGACGTTTACGCTGATGTTGTTCTTGCCCTCGAAGGTCTTGATGTCCTTGAGCGTCACGGGGAAACGCAAACCGGTCCAGTCGTAGCGAGCAATGATGTCCGGCGTGTACGCTGCAGGTCTCTCCGCGTGTCGCGCAACGAACTTGGCCAGGATAGCGTACATGAAGCACATGTCGTCGGCGTTTAGCACATTGACAACAGCGCGCCTGTCTGCAATAGCCCTTGGCAGCTGGAGATACGCTCTGCCCCCGAGCGGCGTGTACTCGTTCACGCGGATCTCCAGGTCCCGTATACGCAGGTATGTCCAGCCGCTGCCTACCAGTTCGCACTGCTCCTTCTTCTTCACAATCGTCTCGAACGTCGCGGAGAGGAAAGCCTCCAAGTTGGAGGCCTCGGTCAGTGGGACGTTCTTCGTGTTGAAGGAGCGCAGGCAGGTGGCCCCGTGAATGTTGGAGAACTCACATTCCAGGACCATGTTCGCCTTGATGCTCGGATGTTGGGTCATGACGTTCTCCATCAGGTCCAGAACCTCGTCAAACAACAGGGTCAGCGCAACCTCAACGGTCAGCAAGGCGTCTAACGGCCGGGCCAGGCGGTAGGTGAGGAGGCGACTCCGGAAGGCCCGATGCACGAGCTGGAACACGGGGCGGCCGCCACCCTCCATCTCGTCATCAATGGTCTGAGGCTCGGCGCTAGGTCCTGGGCGGGGCTGGGGCTCGGTGCTGGGCCCTGGCTGTGGCTCGGTGCTCGGTCCTGGTCGCGGCTCCGCGCTGGGCACTTGGCGCGGTCGGGGCTCGGCGCTGGCTCCTTGGCGCAACGACTGGTTGCTGTGAGGAAGAGGAGGAGAGGACAACCTAGGCAGTCGGTCTTGGGTCAGGTCCCTCACAACAGGGCAGTTGTGAGACTGGTGATGGTCGCGGTTGAAGCGGCGAGTAAACCCCTTGTCGCAGTACACGCAGCGGAGCTCGGATGGTTCTTGAGCCAGGTTCCTCACAACAGGGCAGTTGTGAGACTCGTGCTGGTCGCGGTTGAAGCGACGGGTAAACCCGCGGTCGCAGTAGGCGCAACGGAACGTGGGAGGATGGACGGTCCGGACGTGTCGTCTCAGTTCCAGGTCTCGGTCGAAGCGTCCACCGCATCGCTCGCACTCCACGTGGCGATCGGGGCTCGAGGAGGAGGAAGGAGCTGCTGCTGGCATCGCGGAGTGAGCCGCTTGCATGTGGCGGCGCACGTCCTCCAGGCTGGCGAAGATGGCCGGGCACAGTCGGCAGGCATGGTCCGCTCGTTGCGGTTGGGGCTCTGCCGCGGCGTGTGGTCCGTGAACCGTGGCGACGTGGCGGTGGAGGTTGTCGCCTCTTGTGAAGCGCCTACCGCAGACGTGGCAGTCGTGACGTCTGGCGTTGTGGGCGGACTCCACGTGTCGCCCCAGGTTTCCGAGCAGGCTGAAGGCTCGGCCACAGACCTCGCACATGTGTTGGTTGTTCATCTGCAACAACGAATATGATAAGTCTCTTGCATTTACAAATTAGTCGCAACGAGAACACTTCATTGGTAACATAACACATACTTTATGCGTGGTAGACAAGAGTCAAGGCCATGGCAAATTTAATGTTAGTACACGGGTTTCCTCGTTTATTAAATTGGTTTTAGCAAAGAACAGATTATTCAACTTCTATTAACAAGCCAGACCTCTCTTTGCACATTCTGACTTCAAAGTTGCTGAACGATCATACCTTAAATGAGAAGCTTACTATAAAGGGGAATGTAATAGTCTTCCACACTACAACTTCTAAGAGCTACATATACTTACGTTTAACAATCTCGGAATATGGTGCAGTAAAGGCTAGCACAGCACTGAAGTAGAACGTCTACACACACTGAGCTCCAAACGCAAACTGAATGAAGGAAGCGATGACAATCACTTAAGTAACATAGCTACGTACCGTACAGTAGAAGGCGGTGGAACATTTCTCGAAATCGCGGTAATTATCGCTAATGAGTAAACGGCCTGAGGCGGTCCACACTACAACTTATAAGACTACATATACTTACTTTTAACAGATCTCGGAATATGGTGCGGTAAGGACTAGCACAGCACTGAAGTAGAACGTCTACACACACTGGGCTCCAAACACAAACTGAATGAAGGAAGCGATGACAATCACTGAAGTAACATAGCTACGTACCGTACAGTAGGCGGTGAAAGCAGTAAACAGTTCTCGGAACCGCTAATGAGTAAACAGGCCCGGACGGTCACGTAGGCATGGAGGTGATGTCACCGCGGTCCACGACAGGGGTAGCGGTAGGCCCTAGCACGCGCCTTGACACGTGACGCCGCGGAGCCACTCGCAGTTTGGCTTGGTCAAGCCGGCATACAACGTGTAACGAAGTCACATCGAGTTTGGTCGGCAAACAGCCGAGATCCCATGAGGAAAACGCGTTTAAAAATTAATAGCGGGCCCGTTTAACGGTGGATTCTCAATTTTCTTTACGCGATGGTTTCCTTAGGCCGCCGCCTGACATGTGGTGAAGTTTCATCAAAATCGGTCGGTAAACAGCTGAGATCCCATAAGGAAAACGCGGTTAAAAATTAATAGCGGGTCCGTTTAACGGTGGATTTTCAATTTTCTTTAAGCGATGGTTTACTTAGGCCGCCGCCTGACATGTGGTGAGGTTTCGTCAAAATCGGTTGGTAAACAGCTGAGATCCCATAAGGAAAACGCGGTTATAAATTAATAGCGGCCTTGTTTAATGGCGGATCTATGGGGTTCTTACGTTATTCGCTTCCTCTGGGATAGGCCTACACTCTGTAAAAAGTCCCGTGGGAATCGATGGATAAATAGGCTAGTTATTAATTTTCGAAAGTTTTTTCCTCATGTTCAAGGTCATCACGAAAAGTGCCGCTGGCGACCGGGGGGGGGGGCCGAGCTTGGCTATGGGGAATGTCGGGGGGGGGCTCCTCACTTACATGCTGATTTCGGTCGGGGGGGGCTGACGTCACGGGGGGGGGGCTCCTCAGGCTCCTCACGCCAGGCGCCAGGTTTAAGTTAGGTTAATGGGTCACGTGACGGGGGGGGGGGAGGATTGATCCTCTGAGGATTACTGAGGATTTTGCTGGTTTTGAATCGGCTATTGCCCCCTACTTACGTGTTGTTACAATTATCAGGATACAATAAAACTACGTCTCACAACACTACACAATATATTTAAACTTATACTTTACTTACATACAAGACAGTAAATATACAAAAAGATGGTACAAGGCGATCAATTCCGCCGCGTTACGTAGTTTTATTTTATCTTGTTTGATAAAAAAAAAACATTGCGGTAGTTCTAATTTCAGACTGGTCTATTTCAGTTGTGAAGTCAACATTGGGTACAGCAATGAAGAAGTCATAGCATGCAGGAAGTCCTTTTGATATCCATTATGGCAAGTTTCGCTTTCTCCTTGGGCCCTCCATGTTTGTAGGCAGCAGGGGACAGAAAGCCTTCTCCCACGATTGTGTCTTGAGCTAAACATGGATACATCATCCAACTCAGCTTTCCATCTCCACTAGTTCCTTTCCTTCCGGTGACCTTCGCAAAATTCCCTCATGGAGGCCGTGCCTAGTGGCTCTGTCGGGATTTCCAAATTCACCAATTTAACATTTATTGTAAAATATAACAAATGTTATTCTTCTGAATGTTTCTGACTTTATTGAAGGTAGTAATTGTATTCTGGGTTGATTATTTGGCACTCTCATCTTCTTTAAAACCATATTAAGTGAAACATTTTAAAATTTGTTTCACTCAGTATAGTTTTAAAGAAGAAGATGAGAATTCAAAATAATCAACCAAGAATAACAAATGTTAGGTACATTGACGATGACAACTCATGCAATTATTTTTTCTAACAAATCTACAACTAGAATAGTTGAAGCGAAATCATGTCAGAAGTATAGATATTACTGATTTTAGTTGAGTGTGGTAAAGGAGAATCATTCATCCCAAAATATTTTGGTTTACAATCAGTAGTATCGTACTGTGTGTGTACATTTTTGAATTGATTATTTCGCAAACTCATAGTATAGGCTTAGGTTACAAAAACTTACATGATTCATTATTCATAACTCATTTCTCGTTTAGCCATTATTTTTAATAGCTTTTAAGGTAAACCAGTAACAATGCAATACCTTTTAACGGAGTAGTTATGGTTTACGTTTTGATTTACTGTCGCATAAACCTCTAAGGTTTAAACCGCTGGTGCTGGTGTTTTAGAAACATCGTGAGTGAATACTATATTATTTATTTTTATTTTACTTCTCAAGATTATTTTATTTCTCAACTAAATATATGAGAAGAAAGTTATTCATGACGCCTGCATTGTTTTACATTATAGCCTACACTATTTTTTACCTAATAAATTATTAAATTAATTTTTTATGTATTTATATACCATAATTTATAATAATGCATTACTATAATCTTCATTACGACTGGATTATTTCCCACACCAAAATTAAGTAACACATTCAATTGATTAAGAAGTCAACTACATTAACAATCCAATGGATGTGTAATGCAAACAAAGTTTTGCACCACGTTGAACCTCCAATTACCTGAACAATGACAGATAATTATGATACGGAGTTCTAGACCGATGTTTCTCTAGTCGCGTGGCTTTGACTACGATGTGTGTTAATTACATGCAAACAAAAGCTCGAGGACAAAAGCAACGAGCATGGTATTGCACATCCTTCCAGGAACAGACATATGGGGCACGTACATGACCGATTACTACAGTCTAGAGAACTGAAACAGATAGGTCAGCCAACCCACGTGTGACATAGAGTATGATTAGTAATTTAGTTTATAAAATAAAAAAATGACCCCAAGTTTTACATAATTTGCTTTGACAAACAGTGAAGCCAGTGTTGTATCAAACGCTTTGTTTCGTGGGAATTAGTGTCAACTATTAACATTGTATAAAATTGAAATATTTTGTATATTGTATTTTTGTTTAATAATAAAAATTTGAAATTAAATAAATTAACTCAATCAAATCAGAATTGACATTAGTCCTCAGCCATAAGGGGTTTCCTTAGTCAACTCTACCTTATAGATCTTTCCTTGTTATTAATGTTAAACTCCCAACTCCGAGAATCTTGAGGCACTTGGGTTACATAAATTAATGTAATCAGTTTACACTTCGTAGCCAAACAGTTTAATGCCTTAGTTTAATTAATAGTTTAATAATTAAGTTGTCTAAAAAAGATTTTTACTAACTTTTGTAACGAGATTTTTTTCATAATTCTGAATATACAAACCTCTATTACATGTTGTAGTAAATATATTTATATTATGTCCATAACACTTGTTATTGCTCGTACTCTGTGTAATGTATCAATTCAGATGATTTATTTTGTCGCATAATATTTACACTAAAACACATATCGCTGAGATATAAATACAGATTATAAGGAATGTTGTCAAATCTACACAGAGACTTCTTCTTATTGAGACACTAAGCACAAAGATTGGTAAAATAGTTCTTTATATATTCTTTATTCAAACCTGCTTATGTTTAAATATTAGGATTTCAGCCTATTCGAGCACTATTTTGGAAACCAAAGTGCTTTATACTTTTAGAAGTATCTACCATATGGCAGTCAATATTTAAAAGAAATCTGCCTCCAATAAATCCATCCAGCTGCAACAGATAATACTCTTGTGAAATTACGTAAAACATTTTAAGTATAATACAAACAACAAAGTGAAAATAAACAGCGATGAAAACTTTTGGTAAAATGTAGAATCAATTTTATAAATAAACTATTCATGTACGAATTGGTATTAATTGTGCCTAATACGTATATTTATTTCTCATTGGTTATTATAATTCACTATGATGAATAAAAAATTAATAATCATAACAAAATGTTTTTCAAACCTGCTTTTGGCTTCATATAGAAGTAGTTTGGAATTTTTTTAAATAAAACACTCCAGATATCTCGTCCATTGAGCTTGGGACTTATGGAAAGCTCAATATGTGATACACAAAATAATCCTATTTAATGAAAATAATTACAAAAATTATAATCCGCAAAAAAGGTCAAACAAATTTATATAAATATAAAGGTTTTATTAGATTGAATACAAGTGACCATAATTGTACAAAATACAACATTTTTCATTTAAACTTAATAAACGATGACGGAGTAATATTGAAATATAGTGAAACTGTTAAATTAGCGATACATATTTTAGGAAACGTAATTGACATTATCGTTTGTGTAATTGACTCTATGTGCCTTGTGTAAGATGTTAGACGATGATTGTAAATTGCTTACGATAAATAATTGAATTAAAAGTAATTATTATTATAATTTGATATTTTAACTAAATCCTGGTCCCATCTCCTATCCAAATAAACTATTTTAATAAAGGCACAGATAACATGTAAAAGGTATTGTAAATTAACAGTTAAAGAAACTTTTGACCAAATGTTTCATCACGGTATAAGACATGTTTCATAACTTATAATCTTTATTATTGAACAAAATCTATTTCGCCTTATTTGGAAATATGATTATCGTCTAATATTATTAAAATGTAGTTAAGGAAGTTTCGTATGCAACTAAAGTTTCCTCGAGATCACTACCAAGTTCCCATTCCACCCTGAGGCTATCAACCACCAAACTCGCCTTGTTGCCAGACGTTAAACAAAGTCAGCTGACGGCAAATTGGCGAAATGTTCAAAGTTTCAATATGCGCAACAAATATCTTCTGCTACATTAAATCCAGAGTACATAGGGGCCAAGCTTTGCTCGGGTAATGCCAGTCAGTATATTTAGATGACTTGGAGTAATATTTTACTACTTTCCCCTACTGATTATCGGATTTGTATAGCTCATTTGCCTCTTTTCTGCGTTTTTACGGTCACTCTATTTGTTACTAGCTCAATGCCTCGTTGATTTATTTTACCACTCTATGGATGTAATCTGCACTCAAAGCTTCTAGTCTCTGCTTTCAGGAAACCACATGATAATAATCATAAACGACAGAAGTATTATCATTTACTTTGACAGTTCACTGATTGATTATAAACAGCTGTTACAATTATTTTGTTTTGATTTTAAAATCTATAAGCCCAAGGTTATTTTTCATTTTGTTTTGTTTACATTATTTTAAATTTTCTGGGGATGAGACCTGCCTAGAACTTTTTTATCCCAGAAATCAGTTGTTTACATAATTTGAAGGAAATCATTTTCGCCGTTTTTGAGATCATATTAGAGAATAGGATAAAAACGTTCAATATGATGCGATATGTTACATAAAACGTTAATTATGATGATTATTCCCAGGAATAACGGCAGCTGTTCAGTATAAATTTTAACGCTTTCTTTTATGTACCATTATGAATAATAAAGTATGTAAAGGCACATTTGAGTACATTCAAACTGCACAGATTTGATCACGGATATCCAACTCGGCATAAAGTTATCGACTCAAAATTCCATCTCTGACTAGCTGCGTATGAGAAAAGTCCCCATTAAATGGGAGAGAAGGTGTTAAATAAACCTCCGTCCACCTCATAGGCGGTGGGGAGTGGCTCTGCTTGCAATAAGAAATTGAAACACATTTATTTTAGATAAAAGCTACTACTTAGTGGCAGTATTGTTTGCATACACTGATGTGGCAGCATTCTAGGAGTTAATTTTTACATTTGTTTTGTTAAAAATACAAGTTTGTATTGTCATTTTTAATGTAGATTGCATGTAATTTTAAATATAAGCATGTGTCACTTTAATGCAGTGCACTTTTGTTTTTAAATTTATTATTATTATCATTATCATCGTGTAAAATATATATTATTAATTAATTTGTGACGAATTGCCTGTATTTAGCAGACTCGTTCTGTTTATAATATATTTTGCATTAATAAAGCGTTTGAATTTTGTGTCTTGTAGGTGCGACTGGCTTTACTACATTATGAGTACAATAAGCAAATGGGTCAACGCAGTAAGCCATACAGACTGACTACACACCTCAGTAAACTCGACAACAGTATAGGTTTATAGTAGAATAAGTTGAACATTGCAATATTTTTTTTATTTATTTTAGGTATTTTTATAATTGAAACTACTTTGATAATTTAAATTTTAGTTCAACAACAATGTTCCGGAATATGACAGTTTGCGTGATATCTCGCAATAGTTACAAACGATTGTGCACTTTAAACGAATTCTTTTAACTCATAATTATTCTCTTAAAACTCCTGTTTAGTGGTCGAAACTATCGGTTGTATTAACTATGCATCCGTAAATACGTTTGAAAAACTAATAATATAATCTAATTGGACTCGAGAGACTTTTAAAAACTCAAATATTAAATTGAAACTAAAAAGAAAGATCTAGTTACCTTTTTGTTCCAGCAAGGTAATCCAAATTATTGGTAATTTTTACTGGCTTTCACGTTATTTTGAAACCATTTAAGCTTCATCTCCACGCCAAAATATATATTCACTCAAATCTGAGGTCGTTATTATTTTTAAATTTGACGTGAATATACACAAAAACACGTAAACAAACATTTAATTTGGCCGAAAACGTTAACTTTTAAAACACAAGCGACACGACAAGGGCGAGATATTTTACTAGACTGAGGCTCCAAATAATTGACCCGTTATAAGTGACATGACAAAAATGATATATACAAAAGTATTCTAAACATATTTCTTCGGGGCCAAACTATCCTACCTTTAGTTTCAATCACACGATGTTGCCAACAATATAATGCTAATCAACCGCCAGTCATTCCCACACCACTCATCACGTCATCATTACGTTACAAGACATTTACGAAATTAATCTTATAGGGTGATTCGCTATTTAATTAAATCTTACATTGCAAATGGAATGTCCCAAACGAATAGAATTTACTTTTAAACATCGTACACTCGTAAAGATTTATGTTAGTTAATCAAACAATCTTAAAATATTGCATGATATTTAGAGATTATAAAAATATACCATTTTTAAAAGAAGACAAGCAATAATTAATAATTATTATTCTTCAATCAATAATTAATAATAATTAAAAAAAAACATGTCTTTGAGCCAAAAAAATAGATTCATATGATTCATTAATACACTAGATGACCCGACAGACGTTGTCCTGTCTTTAATGTGAATATTAAATGTGAAATGGAATAAATAACAATAAATATATAAAAAAAACTCGTTTATTGCAATGCTTTTTTGGTATACAAAATTATTATTCTTCTGGTTCACATTATAGCACAGTTAAATGAAAAGATTCCAGCTCAAATTATAACACTTTTTACCTTGGTTATTAAAAAAGCTTTGAACTAAGTACAATAATTTCTAAATCCTTGACAAAATCAAAACCAAAATGTAAACAAATAAACACATTTTTTAACTCATTCAAATCTTAGTATTGATTACATATGATCAAACCAAATGGCATTGGAAATTTTCAAATATCAGGTGCTGCCATCTAGGGGATAAATTGTTAATGGTTTGGGATAAGTCTACAGGAGAACGTTGTCCCTTAAATTCTTATATTAATGATTTATTTGTTCACGAATTATAAATATAAACCCTTTTTCTCATTTGGGGAAAACCTTTCACTATATACTAAGTACGTTATGTTTCATGAAATGTATTTGATTGATATTTAATCATGATAGTTTCTTTGTAATTGGAAATTATCTCTTTTGTATCTCACAGTTTAATAAAAGCATTTTCCACCAATGTTAATTTAAAGGCATTTTTTACAATTTTTAAAGTCAAATTACTAAATAATGGTTGGGTGGATTAAAAATTTTCTTTCATACAAACCTTCCCCCTGGCATTAAGGAACACAACAAAAAAAGAATCGTCCAATTTGGTGCACTCGTTCTCGAGTTATGGAGTCACGTCAAAAAAAAGGATTGTGATTTATTTATATAGATGCAATATATTATTTTTGCTAATAAAGTTTGCGGAGTTGTTATCCTAAATGATTTGTTTGTAATAAACATTTATAGAAATAATGATGTTCTCCTAATCGAGTATAAAACTAATAAGTTCCACGATTGTAAATAAATAAACTCATTAACTCTTACTAAGTCCATCGTGTGCACATTGATGCCCATGATACAATTGTGAAACAGCTGACCAAGTAATTACTCTTGTTTCAAAAAATTACTGAAACAATAGAGCATTAAGAACATTAGAGGAAGTGCCCTTAAACATACTTGACAGAGGAGTCCGGCCTAAATACGTAAACAAGTTTGAGTGATGAGTAGCCTCGCCCCGCATACATCACTCTCCTGCGGCCCTCGAGGGGGTTCGAGTCATACTTTACCGGGATGAAAGTAATTGTTGTTTACTGAGAAGTTGTCATACATCACTCTCCTGCGGCCCTCGAGGGGGTTCGAGTCATACTTTACCAGGATGAAAGTTATTGTTGTTTACTGAAAAGTTGTCATACATCACTCTCCTGTGGCCCTCGAGGGGGTTCGAGTCATACTTTGCCGGGATGAAAGTAATTTTTGTTTACTGAGAAGTTGTCATACATCACTCTCCTGCGGCCCTCGAGGGAGTTCGAGTCATACTTTACCAGGATGAAAGTTATTGTTGTTTACTGAGAAGTTGTCATACATCACTCTCCTCCGGCCCTTGAGGGGGTTCGAGTCATACTTTACCGGGATGAGAGTAATTGTTGTTTACTGAGAAGTTGTCATACATCACTCTCCTGTGGCCCTTGAGGGGGTTCAAGTCATACTTTACCAGGATGAAAGTAATTGTTGTTTACTGAGAAGATTAATATTTACCTTGGTTTGTACTGTTTATAAAAATAGTAAATTGTTTTGGATCGACAAATAATTAGGATTTTGTTGTTTTTGAAATTGTTTATGTACTTTGAACTAAAACTGCATCTTTACCAAAGAGACTTATAGTCATAATTAATTATCATTGCTTTTCTATGCCTATAAAAGGCAAAATCCTCACTCACTCACTCATCACGTATTCTCCTACTTCCCATTTCCCCTAGAGAGTTGAAATTTTGAACACTGATTCTTTACGCATAAAATAGTAAATCTAAATGGTTTTCATCCTGGTCTGTCTGACCTTAGGACTCCGCCAGATACCCCGAAAAAGTTCCCATATTTTCTTTATGGGCATTCATTTTTGTTTGAGCTGATGAAAATACAAACAGCTGATCTTGAGTCGTAGTAGTTCCACGGGCTAACCACAGAATGCAGCTCACACAACTGTCATAGTTAGAAAATAAATCATTTGCGGGACGAAGCCTGCGGATAACAGGTAGTTTTATATGAAAACCTCTTATTATTATTTTGAACACAACTTGTTATTTTAAAACTACAACACTCATAACAAAGTTAATTTAATTTAACGAAAACATTCGTAGATTAATAGGTGTTCCTTTTTTAACACAAAACATTTAATCCTGTTAAATGGGAACAGTAGAATTATAGAACAGTAGAATTTATACATTTATAAATAACAGAGATATCAGATTTGATTTATTTAAATTTGATTTAGGGAATAATATATATTATTTTTGGACTAGAAAATAACTATATTATACAATAGGTATAACAGATTTCAATAGGCGTAAATATAAACTTGGTCTCACGATCCGGGTTCAATCGTGAAGATTTATTGAGAGCGAAAAACATTTGATCGTGCTGCGTTCTGTAAAGGAACTGATGAACTTTTACGAGTGACTTGCACATGTCCTGACCAAATAGAATTATTGTATGACATGATAAACAATGAGATTAGCGGCTAATAAGGCAAAGCCCTGTGGGAATATGAGATACTTTCTAAATGGTTACTCATGTAGGATCATGACGGAAATTGTTGTATACAATACCAGCTGGTACCCGGTGCGACTCCGTTCGCGCGGTCTTTCAAAGTTATCAATCATTCTTTTTTTCTTTTACCATCGTTTATCATGAAATCACAAATTAAATCATTACTCCCTAAGGTTAACACTGATAATTTATAAAATAAGCATTTTGTATGCCATTAGGGTGGAGTCCCAAAACATTTGAAGTGCAGGTCAATATGTTAGATTCGAATGTCCCTATATTCCTACCGAGTTTCAGCTTCATCATTTTAACACAAGCATGCGTTAGTAAACATATTCAAGATTCCAGTAGGGTGGATCCCCATGGGACTTTTGGAACGGGATTAGACCAATGTTTGAATCTGATGTATCTTTCAACCGAATTTCAGTTTCACCGTTTCTGTACTTGATATATAATAACAATTTAAATTCTGTACGGCAGATTTTAGATTTTATCACATGCATTCTAAAATTTATCGGTTACATATAGGAGATTTTGTAGTAAACGTTTCAGGGAATAATAATATTGAAACAGTATAAATAGTATGCAGTAACATTGAAGAGGATATTAAGGTCATGTCAGAACAAATTTGGGACAGACCCCATAAAACTCCGTTTGTAAGATTTTCACTGTCACGTTTTACCACATTCGTGCCCTGCATCACTACGGGGTTCCACAGTTCTGTTACTCCTCATCAGCTCCACTCACGATCCTGTATGTGTAATGACATCGAGCAGACGGAGTCACGTGTCCTGATGTCGTCACACCGTGATTGTTTAACATTGTTTGGGTAATTAAAGGCACTACGTGGATTTATGTGACTATGTGACTTAGTACGTGTAATGATTATGGCATTTCAAGTTTTAGGAATATCGTGTCAGTGGTGTTAGACAGAAAACACTTTGTCGTGGTAACTAGTGACTACAAAAATTGATTTTATAATAAATGGTTTTGTTATTTTATTTAATACTAAATGTTTTAATCCGTTTGGGATTAGATATTAAACTAATGCTAGCACGAGCCACGTGGTGTCCACAACCTTTATATGTATCGGTAAATAACATTTTATTAATGTATAAAACTTGCAAAGCACACTGAGTTTAGCCGACTAGAATAATAAAAGCTTACGAGGCCGTATATCACGGCGCTTATACTTTAACCATTCGCCAGTAAAACAGTGTTGTTAATAGTTCGGCATACAAGCCTTAAACAATATTTTAAAAGGATCGTTTACATGTGTAGTTTGCTAGCTCTATGAAAATGTGTACAAGTCTTATGTAATATTCATCGCATTTTCCAAATGAGTATGAAATTAACCTTTTGTATGAGTTCAAACAGATTTTGTACATACTCGTACAATATGTTTTGTACAGTATACAAAATAATTGTGATACTATTTTAATACATTTTAGTATACATTAACTAGATGTCTGAACTAATTGTAACTGGAGCAAATATATTTTAGTTATTTTCTTTATATAAATCCAAACGGACCATATGATTTAAAGAAAACAATACGTCTGACGTAGAGGAACAATAAAATTAAATAAAAAGGTCTCGACGATAAAATGAGAGGACAAATTTTAGTATTTTGTCCAACCTCTCCTAAAGCTATTAAATAAATAATGATTCTAACAAAATTTTTTAAATAATAGATTTTGATTTTACTAAAAAGAAAACCTGCAATGCTTTCTGTAAGTTCAAAAACCGTTAATAGACAAAAGTCTGAATCATTTGTTGATATACATAGTTTTTTATATGGCACGTAAAATATATAGAATGTGTGTTACATAGAATATCAAACGACATCGTCATATGGAGAGATAAACGGTACAGTTGAAGCAAAACTAATAAACTTGGTATGGTTATGCAATGGTATGGGTTGGGCCAATAGCCTTATAAACTTTAAACAATCATAATTTATTATAAAATAGTATGTTATTATAAGACTGAGTATACAGTAACAACTCAAAATTACAATTTATTTGACGTGTTCGCAGAGAGTAAGTGATACTTTTGAGTTGTATTTGTATTACTAATGTATTTAAATTTTGAACAATTGCATGTATATTGCCTGACCATGTCTTTTGCATAATTGTAGTGCTGTCCAACAATAAACGTTGATTACTGATTATTGAGTTGTATTTGTATTGATTGTTATGGATGTGTTTGAATAGCGTATCTAACCGTTACAATGATAGCTGCAAGGGCTTTGGAAACTTTGGGGAAACCTCTTTAAAAAGCTTTCGTGTGTGTAAGTCAAATCTTGGATATGTAAATTTATCGTACATACTTTACATATGTAATATTCGTGACTGTATTATGTTGCCGTGTGTTAATTTTTCCTCTGAAAATTTCGTTTCATCCATGTGACTAGTGTCTTCACTTTTAACGCTAGCTGTTCTGACAGTTTAGGAACAAATATTAATTCATTTTCGGTTTAATTGTTTCATTATGCGAGGGCTGGTAAAAACCCCGAAGTCACGACTGTAACATCAGTTTTTTACTGTGCAGGTTTTCGTGGAGGCAATTGCCATAATTTCTCAAGGCATACAGTTAGATTAGTTGCCACTCAGTCGTGTCTACGGGAAGATCGTGTTAATTCTTTTCTGCGCCTCATCAAAATGGGGCTACAGTGCTAAAATGAAAATTATTTTCAAGGTTCCTTCTGATTTCATTCACACAACTGAACAGTGTTTGATATCAGGAATTCAGACAGCCTTTTACATGATTTGATCAAAGGTTAAAGAATAGTTGCGACCGTCCTCTCCAAGCAATTATCGATGACTTCCAGCACGGCACATCCACCTTGACCTCGCCAGGAGCGAGGTAAAGGTGGAAGTACCGTGTGGATCATTGACCATGGCGAGACGACAGGCAAACACGGTTCACGTCCGGGACCGATCAGAGGGGGTGTGTCCCGGAGAGCACTTTTATTTTAAATTTTACAAGAATTTAGTCACGCAGGACCAACCATACTGCCCCAACGAGCAACGCCAAAAGGGCCAAAAACAGAGAAACAATGGCCCGTGGGCCCGGAATCCAAAACGGATTCTACCAGAAGGGCCAGACTTAAAAGGTAACAAAGAACAGAGCCGTCGAACAAAGAATAAGTAATAAGAAAAGCAGAAGTAAAACATTTGGTAAACTCGACTAAATTCCGGGATGAGCAAACGAGATCAAGAAACGGCGCTCACCACAATGGTCCGAAGAGAAACAACCACCATCACGCACAGAATGGGGATGACGGCACAACAGTCGGAGTAGCAGGATACTTTAAAAAAGGTTTGTTTCAAAGCGGTCCCTAACGTCCACAATAAAGCAAGAAATAGCAGATCATCTGAAGCGGTAGATGAACTATTTAGAAAGTCGTGAAAATATTGCTTTTCTATCGATGTTTCACTATTTCTAACCTTTCCAATGAATTTCAACACTATACATAACTTTTTGTATGAGGACTGATAGAAAATTTTGGTTACCAAATTCTGAGCTCGATTGGTATTCAAAATATTTATAAAAAAAGTTAACAAAAACAAACGCCACAAAACAAAGCGTGCTCTGGGCTCTCCTGGTTTCTTTGTTGAGGCCATTTATTTAGACAAACAACCCCGTTTCAAACGGTTTTATTCGTAACTTGAATAGCGAAATGTCCTGGGTTAAATTCTGTCGTCAGATATTACCTTAATTCGAAAAACCGAGGAACAAACAGCACTTTTAATTTGGCAAAAGTTTTTTTCTGCAAAACACATTTTAATGTGCTGTGCAAAATGATCTAGCAAGCGAGGTCATCCCGCTGCCACAGATATCATGTATTTTATAATTGTGTCACTATCTCCGATGTAACCACTGAGCTCTATGTTAAATCTGGAGTCACTACTCTCTGCCTAAATATTTTCCAAAAACATGCCGTCAACACTGACTTTTTGCTCTATTGTGTTGTCACCTTACCGTTAACTGGACCAATCAAAATGCACTGGGTGGACTATGTCAAAATTTTAACCAACAGTATATGTAATAATTATAACACCAAAACGTCAAAAACACAACAGGCCAACATAACGACCATAATCACAGCGGCGCGCTTTTTCACCACGGAGTGGGGACTATAGATAGAACATAAGAGCTCAGTGGTTGTAACCCATGCAGTGAGCTCAAGGAGGATACTTTTTAACCGATAACGTAAGTTTTTAGGATTAATAAACAACAAACCTTTACCACTCCTTGCATTTTATTTTTATTAGAAAGGTGTCGTGCCATCTCAATATAATACAAGTTTAAAAAAATGATGTTAATGTGCTCAGAATATTTGTAAAACCATTGACAGAAGGGTACTAAAAAAGATTATTTTGAAATGGTTTCAGTTAAACCATTCAGTTAACCATTCAGTTAAAGTGAAGTTACATTTTGGTCTGGACAAAATCATCTCCAATTTTCACTTATGCTGTAAATCATGAAATATTATTAATAAATCATATCAGTAACATTGCAATTTGAGCTGAAAATATGCTAGAAGTTCGCTGTGGTAAAAAACTCCTTTTTGTTATGCGTTATAACGTAAGTTCTATTTACCTTCAACCGTAAAAACTTGCACATTGAATATTTGATGAAAATTTTAAGGGTTTGACCCGCTTTCCCTTACAGTTGTTTGTAATATCCTCCGTACCAAAATTCCGTAGACTTTAAAACAAAACTAATAAAATTAATAATCCAATTTATAAAGAAAAAATCGTGGTCCTAAGTGGGATTGAAAATGTGCCCAAAATAAAAATACTAACCTCTGAGGGATATTTATTAATGACTATCAGAATGTATTTTAAAGATAACAATGGAGAATATAGTATTTATTGTATATCAACCATTCCTGAAAACTGTTATATTTAAATTTACCTCTTCAGCGCGATTTAAATTATCTATAACAAAATCAATACCCAAATCTGCTTAAAAATACACTGATAAGTAAGTTTACACTTGCTTGGTACTTTAATGGTAATAAATTAATTTACAGTAAACCCACAACTGTTAGCATTTCAATCAAACCCAGACAGATGCATGCAACAGTCACAGTCTCATCAGCTTCTACACACAACGGCATGTATCAACATGGCGGGGTGTGGGCTCCAATCAGACGATGGCGACTCCAATCTAATATTTCAGCTCTGCTTGATTACTGGGGCATATTAACGGGTGCAAGGGCGGCGCTATGTGTTGGTAGGACTGATATCACATGTGAACCCTGGCAGCTGTTAAGGGCTACACTACGCTACCGTTGCAGAACTTCAGTATAGTTTGATTACTAAACCATAAAAAGCTACAAGCGTGTGAGAACAACCTGCCATTCATTGGAGCATCGCTGATTCAATTTAGTAGTTCGCAAACTACATTTTTCGTATGCGGCTTTGAAATTAGTACTTCAATTGTAAATAAAGCGGCAAATGGATTAAGTAACGTACTTTCTTACTTACTGAGGAGTCATCCCATAGACCAGTTGTAGGAGTGGGGCCAGTCATGTAATACATCTCCTCCTCTATCAATCAATGTTTATAACTAATGGGAAAAAATGATCAAATGAAATTAAATGAGATGTGCTTTATTAAATTCTGATCAAATACAATTATCTTCAATAATCTAGATAGTTTATTGTCATGAAACTATATGTAAAGTATGACCAATTGTCAACGTTTTTACCCAGTAACTAAAGATTTAAAATAAAATAAACTTAAATTCTTACTAAAAATTAATATTGTCAGCAAAATACTCCTGGACGCTGTAGTACTGTTTACCAACCAAAAATGACCTAAGCCTGCCTTGTCTTGCTTCATGTACGGAACTAACTTAATTACAATTGCCAGCAATGGCTACTAAAGCCGTACGCCGGGTTGGCATCTTCCATAAAACCTAAAAATCTATTTTAGAATTAAAAACAAACAGGAAACACATTTTAATTAGGAGTAAATTTTTTTACCTAAACACAATAAATAAAAACGTACATTCACTTTAAACATGCTTATAAATAAGAAACATAAATAAAAGTGTTTGCCTAATTATTTCTAAATAGGAAAATTCTTGTGAAAGTTTGGAGGTTAGGTTAAGTTTGTTTGGTTACCATCAGAGTAAGTAACGAAAATAATGGGTAACAAGGTTGGTGAAATAGATATTAGAGTAATTCAGTGAGAAAATATTGAATAGTGTAAACTTTAGATTGATTTTTTTTATTTTGATATTTTGACTAATTATGTGAATTTGTGTGGAGTTTTGTGAAACGATATTAGTCTTGGCTAGGCTTATTTTCATACTGACTTTAGTTAAGTGCTATTACTAATGTATTGTTTGTATTTGTATTAAAGCGTTGTGATGAACTTAATTCAAAGGTCAACAAAATAAATACTGTTGTTGAATGTTTGGACAAGTTATATTTATGATTAGCTTAGATTTATAAACATATATGTTTAACGTACACAACAAATCACCATCAACTCCAATAAATTAATACTGTTTTAGAACTAAATCTGTGTTTTGTTTAAAGTTTTATTATTTGAATTTTAAACAGGAAAACGAACGTTTAAATAAGAAGTAAGAAACAAATATTAACTTTTAAGATGTACAATCAAGTTCCTAATGAAAGTTTGTTTCTTGCAACATTCGTCTTGAATCTTCTAGTTTTGTAACATCTGCTCAGCAATCTGACTTTAACTAGTTTTATTAAATAACTTATGAAAAACGACATAAAAATATTGCTTTATATTTTGTATCTTCAATAGTTTTTTTTATGTTGCACATGGATATTGATATATAAAACATAAATATATTAACAAATATTTTAATTAGATTTTACCCTCTAACACTCTTATTTAATATTTAAACATATTACACGTATTACACATTATCCAACTAGATTTTTCTCCTAGGTTTTGAAAGACATGTACCTAAATAGTAATATCTAGAGTTTAATCTTAATTGTTACACCCAAATTTGATGATAAACTAATCTAAACAGGCCTACTTCAATAGCATTATTTCATGCAAGTTATATAAATGCTTTTGTCAACGTTCATAGGGTGTTGTTTAAATAAAACGGAAAACTTTGAGGTTATCGTAACATGGATAGTAACTTGTTCATACAACTGGAAACTATCCTATAAATAGTCACCCTTACATTTACATTTGTAACTTACATTGGATATATGTCCTTTGAGACATTGTTAAAATGGGAAAATGTTTATTAACTCAAATAAACACTATTAAATATGACATAACTAACCGCTTCTGTAAATATTTCTACGTAACACTGTGTGATCCTTCACTCAAATCATAATATCCACTAAACAGTTTGCAAGGGTGATTTGTATATTCCACTGGCAAGGTGCCATTATGGTTTATCCAAACATGTGAACGATATTTATTAAATACTTCACAGCCATAATAGATATGAACAACAAACAGTTTACCAGCATACATCATTTTCATTTCTGTTTTCTTCTTTATTTATATGGTTTCTCCCCTTTAAAATTGCATTGCTACATCAGCTTGTGTCATAAAAATGGTTAGTTCAATAGTTTGTTAAACAATAATGAGTTTCTCATAATTTATAACTACCAAGAGGTAACGTGACGATCAACTCGTCAAGAGTTCGAGACTGTTATCAATACTTCAAGTCTAATTTGCTCCTTGTCCTTCGCTAACCTACGGATAGTTGTTAGTTGCTGTGACTGTTATGACTTAATAAGATTCTCAAGATATATTTATTTTATATCATAAAATCTTATTAGAATTCTTATAAATTTACAAGTACTGTACGTTTTTATTTATTTAATCATAAGAATGAAAAATGATTTATTGTTCGGTACATATGAGATTGACTATAAATATCTAGAACAAATTGTATAGCCTAATATCAATATATGTAATTGCGTAAGGAAAATATATAAATTTGTGTATTTGCGCAGGTTTTTGAACCTATCGAACGACCTATAAGGCTGAAATTTGAGCCAGATTTTTGTTTTTATCCTCAATTTTCCTTTAAATGTCGTTAAAGTGCAAACAAATTTTAAAACATTAAAATGAATCAACGATTAGCTGCAATGTTCTATAATGTGTTTAATCTTCTGGTTTGTTTATGTGGTCATGTACTTTCATATTGATATATTTTCCTTAGCATGTTCACAAATAGAATATCCTCATACGCAAAAATCAATTATTACAGGTTATAGTCCCTACAAGCCACTAGAATTACCGACATTTTACCAACCCTTCTTGGATAATTGTTGATATGCAGACTGATTTGAATGCAGTCCTGCACCGGTCAAAGCCTAATGCCTCGGCTCAATCGATCGTAATCCATAACTGTGTAACACTCTCACGTTTGGTGTATGTATCCCACAAGGCTTTTAAGTAATTTAGCTTCTTGATTATTATAAGAACAACATATGCACCACAAATACATAACCTTTTCATACACAAAATGGCCTCATATACTTCGATGACATCAATTGCAAACGCTGATTATAATTGGTTTTCTATTCCTAATACTCATGCAGTTTGTTAGATCTATGTTTGAACTAATCCTAATTTAAGAAAACGTGTATGCAATTATAACTTTATATTTGTATACAGAAAAGTAACTCCCATATAAAGATCCCATCATTAGATAAATTCTCTTTTGGGTAGGGACTAAACGTTTAATATGTTACAATCCCCACACCGCCTGACAATAGATTAGTTGGTTTTCTTTTCATACTTGTTAACGTTAATAATTTGTATTAGTTGTATTAGTAACACCTATTCTACAGTTATAACTATAAACTATAAATATTAACGATTAAACAAAACAATACGGTTTTTACATTTTAACAAGTTTTACTTTAGCTTATGGCTTTTACAAAATCTTAAAACCAGAATTAAAAAGCAAAATAAGGTGTTTTAAGTTTCATCGTCAAACATAAAAAGCAATAGGTAATTTTTTAATGTTGTAGGCATAACAACTTACTGTATCGTTTTACAATTATTTATCTTTTAGGCCAGTTTTAGAGACACTATTATATTTCATTTATATACAGTATAATATACAATACTTTTAAGTAAGAAACACACTTTGATTACAATAATATAAAATAATAACTTAAAGACAGTATATTGTCTTCTAACTGTTTTTATTGGTTCATTGTAAAACTAAACCCAATGGATTGGATGCACGTATGACGGGTGTAAGTGCCGCTTACGCTTACCATGTGGTTGAAAAAGAAGCAGTTGAAGATGGGAAAACGCCCTTTATTTACAAAAATCTTCTAAGTAAAACTTTAGAAAATAGTGTTCCAATATTTGATCAATAATATTTTAGTTTGCGATAACATTATTTCCAGTGTAATCAAGATTACAGCTTTATAATAGAGTTAAAATAAGGATATATATTACGATTACAGATCATAAGAATAGTTTAATTTAAAAGTTCTACTTTATAATTACTGCCAGTGAAACATGTATTTTTATCCTTAGTACACCAGCTAGGACTTCTGCTTTTGATTACTAATTAATTTTGACAAACAATGGGTGATATACTGGTGGAAACGTTATGAGAGTTGGCATACCGCTGGGCTTTATATATTTCCACTTCATATTTTTAAAATTTGTTTGTAGTTTCCCCTTTGCAAGAGTTTAAATTTGTCAACAATCTTAAAACGCCATTTTACAAGTAAACGTGGAATTAATTTTACTAACTTTTTATTGATGTTGTTTTTCCAAATCACGTTGACCAATGTAATAAAGTTTAAATACCTACGATCTGCCTCGTGATCCTAGAGTACGCTCTGACTGGATTACGCGTTTCAAACAAATTTGTCATCTTCAGATCCGCACAAAAACTTGAAATTTACTTAACACATATTGGATGCGTCACAGTTTAAAAGTACAAAATACAGAAACACGAACACAGGACACATAAATATTTTTTGTAGACCTACTTAAAAAAAAATGGTTTGCAATTGAAGAAATAAAAAAGTTCTTAATGTGGGATAAAAAACACTTTGAAACTTTCTCAGAGAAAAATAATCCTACCAAAAGATTGAATCCTAAACTCTAATATAAGAAAGGTTTTCGTACGTGCCTGCTATAACCTATACGCCCGATAAACGTATAAGCAGACACTATTATATTTCATTTATATACAGTATAATATACAATACTTTTAAGTAAGAAACACACTTTTATTACAATAATATAAAATAATAACTTAAAGACAGTATATTGTCTTCTAACTGTTTTTATTGGTTCATTGTAAAACTAAACCCAATGGATTGGATGCACGTATGACG
Source organism: Allygus modestus (assembly GCA_963675035.1). Classification (NCBI taxonomy): domain Eukaryota; kingdom Metazoa; phylum Arthropoda; class Insecta; order Hemiptera; family Cicadellidae; genus Allygus; species Allygus modestus. The sequence continues at coordinate 334,616,006 of OY776112.1, read as the reverse complement.
GGTGTAAGACAAAAAATATATAAACGATCCAAAAAAAAACCTCCATAAAATAATAATAATACCAGGTGTTAACCTAACCTAACCTAACCGATAATCAACATATCGGTTATACAAGAACACAAAATATACATTATAATATACAATACTTTTAAGTAAGAAACACACTTTGATTACAATAATATAAAATAATAACTTAAAGACAGTATATTGTCTTCTAACTGTTTTTATTGGTTCATTGTAAAACTAAACCCAATGGATTGGATGCACGTATGATAGAGTAAAATACAAAAAATCCAAAATAAGGTGTAACACTCTTACACCTTGAGAGTTATGTTACCAGTTGGCATCTGGTTCCTCAACTGTCCTTTCTCTACTACTAACAACAATAATAAAATAAAAATAAATATTAGGTTTTTTAGCCTGGTAAGGGATTGGTTTTTCCCTAATTTCAGCTTGCGTGGAATGGTATTTGTTGCATGTTCGTCTTTGCTTACAACTCTGATCTCAAAAACGGCACCAAAGATTTCCTTCAAATGTGTAACTAATATATGGGATAAAAATAAGTTCTAGACAGGTCTCGCCCGGCTTATATTTATATCCCCTGATTGACATCATGTTTATTTTTACCACGTTATGTTATTGTAGTCTGACGGGTTTAAAGTACATGTTGCATCAGCCAAGAACGGGAACTGTTCAAAGAACAAGTTCGCGGTACGGAACGGTTCACTGTATAGAACTCTCAAAAATTTAATTTTGATTTTCAAAATAAAAAGCTTTAATCGCTTATATCTCGAAAACGGTAAGAGATATCACAAAAATAACGAAATTTTTAAGAGTAAATAGAAGAGAACCGTTTACATATATGGTCTATATGATGACGTAACTTTCATTCCTATGGGATGCGTTTTGAGCCGGACTTAACTATTGACCTTTCCCCGATGCTTAATATCTCCGTTATTTTTAAATATATCGATTTGGGATTTGGTATGCGAGTTCGCAGTGACTTCTAGTACACGTTAATATGAGAAAATCCCGGATTAGTGGATAAACCTGCGCACTACGTGCGTTAATCCAGACTTTACAAAGTGACCTCGCGTTTGGTTATTTATCGGTGGATTTGTATGAAATTTGGTATGTATGTTAAGGGCACTAAACGCTATCGACCCACGTGTAGGGATTTTTCAATTAACACAGATTTAAGACTTTATTTTTCCCTGATTTCTCGAAAAACGCTTGATTTTTCGCTCGAAATTGGACTTTGACCTCTCAAATGCCAAATTTACAGCTGTCGCGGGCGCTCTGGGGAATCCCGATGACGTCATGAGAATTTAATCCAGCGAATTTAAACCTCAAAATTTATACCTCTCATGTTCCTCAACTGTCCTTTCTCTACTACTAACAACAATAATAAAATAAAAATAAATATTAGGTTTTTTTATTGAGAGTTTACAAGTATTATGATCAGAAAATGTACATGTTTGTATATGATTAATTCTACTTTGAAGAACATCTGTGAGTATCGCTTCAAATATCCAAATAGTCAGTTTGAATTGTTCACGATCCACGATGAGGGTTGATGTCCTGTCTTCATCTGGCAGGTCAAGTGAAGCAGTGACAAGTGGATCGTGAAAAGATACTCTTGTCATATTCCTGTAAAACTGAGACATGATTATGCACGGCAACACTTAGCTAAATCCGATGCAGTAATGTCAGGAGTATTTCCGTAGCGCAGGTAAAAATCGTCTTCGCTAAAAGCAGGTACGTCTCCCTTGCAACAAGTGGGTTTACATTTGTTATACTTTTTGTCCTTGATTAGTTGATCCCTCTTCAGATGCATGTTGAATCGATCAAACTTGCAGAAAGGTGAATTGTAATCATGGTCTGCGAAGGGATCGTCACTTTCCTCCCACTTGCATAAAATTACACCGCAGTAAACACATTTGGTAGCATCGTATGTAGAATGCACGCGTACGAAACCGGCATCTGCAAGTTCTACGGCAGTGGGTGACTCTTGTTTCCAATTAATTGACGAAGGTATTTGCCCTGGCAGTAGGTTCATTTATGTCTAGAAGATCGAGGTTGTCAGCACACGATTTAGCAAGACGTTGTAGGACGAAAGTGCATACGAATCCTGGTGAGTATAGCCGATGGTAGAGAAACTGTTTGGGCAAGTCCTCCTTTGTGCAGCCATCCACTTTATCCCGCCCGTCTTCACCATCTTCATCACAATCACTTATGAGTCCTAACTCTGGAAAAAGTAATGTTCTTTCTTGTGAAGGGCAGCCGAGTGCCTCTAGACTAAAGACTAATCGTCTGGCATCAAATAGTTTCTCCTAAACTCTAGCCTTCTCGAGATCCGGACCATATAGCACTTTCATATCTGAACAAACCTGGTTCAGCCCGTTTAGCAGGTCCTCATAATCGCTGAAGCCATACCAAAAGTCCAGACCGTGATAATGTTTGCTCAGCCACTCGTTGTGGCGATCTGTGGTGCAAGTACCTGACCAATAATGAGGTGTATCCTTCAAACTGTATAAATCAAACTCATACACAGATTTACACTTATTATTTATTTAATTAATATATATATAAATGTGCATGAAAGGGGTTTTCTACTTCTACTCGGTGAAGCGTTCTACTCCTCCTCGGCTCTTTCTTCGCTCTCTGAAATCAGAAATTAAAATCACTCAAAATGTTGTAGCTTATTTCAAGCGAAACAGATTTATTAAAATTTCCAATTCGTCACTATTTCAACTCAGCTTTTAACTACCCAGTTTTAGGAAGCACAATTTCTAATAATGTACGAACAATTTTGCGAATATGTAGAGCTTTATTTAGGTATTGGGTTTTTTCAAACACAATGACTTGGTCGAATAGCGTTTGTATACGAACAGCTTGCGTATTTACATTATAATAGACGAATAGTCTCATAATTTTCTAAGATTCTCGGCTGTAGTTTTATAACACTATAGGTCCTTATGTGAATTTCATCAGAAACTGCAATGTGGGAATATTTCCATATTCGGTGAGTGGGATCCACTGTGGTCTGTTGCACATAAAACATAGCCAAACCACTTTTTACTTTCTCCCCCTATACCTAGTATATGGAGAAAGTATTGTTTTCGTAAAAATTTTCGAATTTGAGTTGTTAGTGGAAATATTCGTTTTGGTGCTCCCTGAACCCAAAAAAGTGGTTTTTACGTGATGTCTGTCTGTGTGTGTCTGTGTGGATGTTTACAGAGCTAGAGCCCTAACCTATGGGCCGATTTTTATGAAATTTGGTATGTAGGTACTAATCCACGATATCTCCAGGCTTTTTTTTCATTTTTTTGGATTTTTGATTTTTAAGGGTAATTATCCCCCCAAAACCGCCAAAAAACATGAAAAATCCAAATTTCTCAAAAACGGCTCTAACGATTTTGATTAAACTTTCGTGGTTTGTAGAACTTTAGGTTTGCAACAAAATGACACCACCCGAATTTCTTGAAAAATTCGGGTTCAGAAATTACAGGACTTAAAACATCCAAAATTCAATTTTTTGGATTTTTTATAAAAAATCATAAATGTTAAAAAAGATCATTAAAAACCATTTAAGATCATTTAAGACCATTAAAAAGAGCTCAAAAAACTAAATAAATTAGTATTTTAAATTACTATTCTACGATTGCTAGTTATGGAGAAAATTGAAATTTTCATTTAGCGGTAAACACAGTACGTTGTCCAATGTTATTCTTATGGGGAATACAAATATAACTATTTCTCTCTTATTTACTGATCAATTTCATTAAAATTTTATATGCAGGTCGAGTTAGCATTGACCAACAGATGATGTTCGAAATGTGTTGCTATTTAACCCTGGGGGGGCAAGGGGGCATTTCCCCTCTCAAAACCACTGTGTGTAGCAACGGACTCTATAGTGCCTCCCAAAAAGGGATTTGGGTGGATATTTCTGAAAACAACTATTTTATACAATTTTCTGTACATTTATCTATACTTCATATTCTATATTTAGTAAATAACAAATATTTTTGTCATTAAGGTTTGGCTAAAAGGGAGAAAGTATGTGTCAGTTTCCTGATACCGTTTATTACTTTCTCCCCCTATACATAGTATATGGAGAAAGTATTGTTTTCGTCAAAATTTTCGAATTTGAGTTGTTAGTGGAAATATTCGTTTAGGTGCTCCCTGAACCCAAAAAAGTGGTTTTTACGTAATGTCTGTCTGTGTGTGTGTGTGTGTGTGTGTGTGTGTGTGTGTGTGTGTGTGTGTGTGTGTGTGTGTGTGTGTGTGTGTGTGTGTGTGTGTGTGTGTGTGTGTGTGTGTGTGTGTGTGTCCGTGTGTTTGTGTGTCTGTGTGGATGTGTACAGAGCTAGAGCCTTAACCAATCGGCCGATTTTTATGAAATTTGGTATGTAGGTACTAATCCACGATATCTCCAGGTGTTTTTTCATTTTTTTGAATTTTTGATTTTTAAGGGTAATTATCCCCCAAAATCCGCCAAAAAACATGAAAAATCCAAATTTCTTAAAAACGGCTCTAACGATTTTGATTAAACTTTAGTCGTTTGTGGAACTTTAGTTTTTCAACAAAATGCCACCACCCGAATTCCTGTAAAAATTCGGGTTCAGAAATTACAGGACTTAAAACATAAAAAATTCAGTTTTCTGGATATTTCATAAAAATAAATAAATAGAAAAAATATTACTATTCACCATTAAAAAGAGCTCAAAAAACTAAATAATTTAGTATTTTGAGTTACTGTTCTACGATTGCTGGTTTAGGAGAAAATTGAAATTTTCATTTTGCGGTAAACGCAGTACGTTTTCCAATGTTATTCTTATGGGGAATACAAAAATTACTATTTCTCTCTTATTTACTGATAAATTTAATTCAAACTTGATATGCTTGTCATGTTAGCATTGACCAACAGAAGAAGTTCGAAATATGATACCCCTTAATAACCCTGGGGGGAAATAGGGGGCATTTCCCCTCTTAAAACCACGAGTGTAGCAATGGATTCTGTAGTGCCTCCAAAGCAGGGATTTGGGTGGATGTTTTTTAAAACAACTTGTTTACAAGATTTTCTGTACATTTGACCATGCTTTGTATTCTATATTTAGTAAATAAAAAGTAATTTATCCGTTAAAGTTGGGCTAAAAGGGAGAAAGTATGTGTCAGTTTCCTGATACCGTTTATTACCTTCAATAGACGGTTTCACCGCCATTTTACATATTCGCTGAGTGGAATCTACTGTGCTCTGTTACACTTATACATAAGCAAACATTTTTATATTTTTACCTTCAGTAGACGTATTCACCACCATTGTTGGAGGCGGGGACGACCGGTTTCGGCTACTCGGGGGGCGTGGCCTTTCGTAGGGCGACGGTCTGGTGCATCGTATATCGATGGTCTGGTGCGCCGCATAGTTGCCGCTCTCTGAGTGTGAAACGAATAGGCCCGTACTCTTCTAGGTAGTCACCCGCTAGAACCAAAATGGACCAGTTATTTATACTGACTAAATTGTGTTTTAGCGCAAGATATGTCTGATCTGAGCCATTAACACCTTGTCGTCGTACCAGGGACCGCAGTGGTTCGAGCTAGCGACCCTGACAAAGGAAGAAGGTTATCCGATTATATCGGCTAAAAGAGTCAATATAAGCAAGGGGCCGGCTCTACGGGTCGAAATACTGCATGACGATGAGGTAAAAGGGATATTTGCTATCTGCCGAAACGGTTTCTCGTATCGTTGACTGACGAGGAAATTGCGGAGCTCAACAACCCGCTAACATACAGACTCCGCTCAGACGTAAAAAAGTCAACAACAGTCCAAATGTATTTCTTTTTTAGGCCTGATCAAAATTAATAATTATTAGTTTATCCTGAATTTTGTTTGTTATTAATATCCTCACATGGGTAACTGCTAATAATTACAGCTGAATACTTTATAACAATTAATTGTAGTGTTAGTCGAGGTAAGTACTTGTACTCACAAAACAGATATTTAAATTTTACTTGGTTGTTGTAAATCAGTGTTATTTCAATCTTCTGTTCACTATATTAAAGCGCATTAAAGCGCGTAGTGATATTTTTAAAGCGCATTTAAGGTTACGTAGTTGAAGACCGCTAAATACTTTATCATCAGTGGTAAATCCAAAGAGATACTTGATCTCACAAAACAGTTAAATGTTGTACATCACAAGTCACTGATAAGCCCAGATAAAACTTATTATTACTGAAAAATGTTAACTGATCTCACATACGTATTATTACTAGTATATTATGAGCTAAAACAGAAAAGGTTAATATTTTATAAAGAGTAACACATACCTGCTGTTCCATCGTACGGGTTACTAAACCCCACCTCCCAATAACCTAACAAATTCCCCCGCATATTGACTATCGCGTTTAACTCATCTAATATATTGTTGAGGTCATTTCCTCGGCAAGCTAATAAACACACTACAATTTCGATGCCTGACATCGTACTAATACACTAAACAGTATTCTTCACCAGTTGATATGCAAGTACAATTCTCTTTTTTCTATAGACTTACTTACCTCGGCTGCAGACCAAAATTTCCTCTTACCTTGAGCAGATGTCCTGTTCATCACAAACAGCAACAATGTAACTCTCGTGCAGCTATGCAGTCGGCCCTGGCATTTGTTGCACCGACGCGCCAGCGAGCGACCCTGACCACCAGGACAACGCTCCGGTCCTGCCCGCACTTTCTGCTCAAAAACACCAAACCACGCGGAGCCACCGCACCGCCGTCCTGACACTCGACACCGTCAAGGCGGCCCGCGAGCCTGTTTTCATTCATCCAGTGCAACTGCAGCGAAACCGGTTCCCAGGACAACGCTCCGGTCCTGCCTGCACTTTCAACCCACCGCTGCTGCCTGCACTGCTCAAAAACACGATTCATGTGTAAAAGTTCAGGCAAATTATACTACTCCCAGGTACAATTAACTATTAACCAATAATAGTGAAATAAGTACGAATCGTGCAATTTGTAAAATAATAAAGCTTGCAATTTTAAGAGAAGAGCGAAGAAAACAAAATTGATTTCTGAAGTGTTCCAAACTTTCAGTTACGATTTTATTTTATTCATTTAAGTACTAACAAAACAGCCCAGTATGTGAATGTTGCACGAGATTTTTCTCATTGACATGAATTTGAATGAATATTGTAAATCTTAGTTAATATGCCCTTTAAACTAATTTTACACTCATGTCAACTAGAGTAATAACTACGGTATTATAATGTATAAATAATAATTGTATATGCACTTTCATTTATTTATGAATATGCGAAGGCATGTAAGATACGACTCTTAGGAATTCAAGGTAATACCTTTACTATTAATATTTATAAATTGTTTATTGTAATATACGCCATTTTAAGAATAAATACAATTTTAGCAAGTATACTAAAAAAACACGATTATAACTCATAAAATATTGCAGACAATCGTGAAGGTGAAGGTGTTTAAATGAGTTATTAGTGTAGAATTTTACCAGAATAGCTTTATTACTGACTAAGATAACTATGTATTTAACCAGGATCTTTATTACTGTTCCAAAACCGATCACGGTTGTTGGGGGAGGGGATTGGTGTGGGGATAAACCACCGACCACTACTCCGCGTTCAGGTGTAATCGTTTGGTGTTCTGACAATGTTATGCCACCAGTCATAGCATGATCTACATTCGGTATTAGGTTGTTCGTTGACCAAGCCCGTACCTATCGTGTGAGTAGGTTTTTAAAACTCCTTATGCTGTTGGATTTGTTATTTATATTTGTTTGGACTTTCTCTATCACTTCTAGTGACAGAAACTCACAGCTGTTGCAACTTGAAACTACCAGCCACCGACTCACCACCTCCCAGCTTGGTTTAGTTGGTTGGTACTTAAATGTAAGTAAGATTATTCTCTTGATAACGGGAGGAGGAGCTGCCTCCCAAAACCTATAGTTTTAAACTCTAGTCGCGATTCGTTAAGACCAAACAAATCTTAAAAATAAATAAGAAAATTGTAATAAATCATGTTATCATAATTAAATAGAAATACGATATCATATTTATGTTAATTTTGCTGATTATGACGATCTAGAAATTAGTTATGTGTAAACTACCATCTAGATAGCAGTTGAAGAAATCATGACATTTAATCTCTAGCAAGAAACGTTTCCGTAACTTAGGCGCCTGATTTACATTTATACGAGGTTTTCCCCACTTCTAAAGTATTCCTTATTACTAGTTTTTACAAGGATTAGTCGTATTTATTTTGTTATTTGACAGATTCCAAATGACAAATGTCTAACCAAAGTAAAAGTTCTGGACCGTTAATACTACTTTTCAATTTAAGATGATTTATTTGATTTATGTTGGAATAATTACTGCAATTTCGTAGTTTTAATTACTTCCTGAGACGTACAGTATTTATAAATATGTATAAATCTGCATGAAGGTACTACGACACTATATTGATATCTTAGAAGAGTTCAGATATCTTTCGTAAAATGTGATTATTTGTGCAAAACTATTTATCCATGACATTAAGATGCCAGTGGTAGAAAATTTACATCTTCTTAATTGCGCTTTTCTGTAATATAAAAGAAAACTAATTTTTCAAAAATCTGCAAGAAATTATTCTATAATATCTCATCAATACTCAGAACTTGTATGAACCGTACATTCGAAATGTTAGTTTTAAACCTGCTTATCAATTGCACAAGATCATCAGATATGAAAAAAATATAAACAATTTGTAATCATCAACTGTAATAAGCTAAGTACGGTTAATAAACAACACTAAATTATTCGTAGTCAGTTTTGTTTAAGATAAACTCATTTAATTATTCATTTTTTAATTTAAAACCCAGACTATACAAATATCTGAATAAAATCTAAAGGGATTATAGCTTAATTTTGCAGTTTGAATCTAGGCTAATACTATTGGTTTATAATTATTTCAACGCTTTTAAGCATATTTAGTATGGACAAATTTGCATTATGCATTAGTATATAATTTTGGTTTATTGTATTTTTTCTTTGGACATTTAACTAAGTTTAGTCACAGATAAAAGTGTTTCATTAGCTAAATTAGAGAATGATGTACTAAAATCTGTTATCGCGGCATCGGCTAAAACTTAAAAAATGTTTAACATTTTATACAGTTATTTTTTAAATTTAAAAAATGTCGTAAATGTTTCTAGAGAGGTGGATCTACCGCGTGTGGTGGGATCCGAACAACAGGGCCAGTGCATTACCATATAGATAGGTAGTAGGGGGCATTGGAGCGTTCAAAACCAGCACAGGCGAAGTGAGGATGCGAGGATGCTCCCCCCCCCCGGATGACCTTGACCTTGACCCCAAGGTCACCCCCGAGGGCACCCCCCCCTCCCCCGCCCCCGTCACGTGACCCATTAACCTAACTTAAACCTGGCACCTGGCGTGAGGATGCGAGTAAGCCCCCCCCCCCCCCGTGACCTGACGGAAACCTAACATAGGCTGGCAAGCACAGGCAAAGTGAGGATGCGAGGATGCCCCCCCCCGTCACGTGACCTGGCGGAAACCTAACATAGGCTGGCGAGCACAGGCGTGTGAGGAGGAATGAGGACCTCCCCCCCCCCGGTCGTCCGCAGCACTTTTCGTGATGAGGAAAAAACTTCCGAAAATGAATAACTAGCCTATTTACCCACCGATTCCCACGGGACTTTTTCCAGAGTGTAGACCTATCCTAGAGGAAGCGAATGACGTAAGAACCCCATAGATCCGCCATTAAACAAGGCCGCTATTAATTTTTAAACGCGTTTTCCTTATGGGATCTCAGCTGTTTACCGACCGATTTTGATGAAACTTCACCACATGTCGGGCGACGGCCTAAGTAAACCATCCCTTAAAGAAAATTGAAAATCAACCGTTAAACGGGCCCGCTATTAATTTTTAAACGCGTTTTCCTTATGGTATCTCAGCTGTTTACCGACCAATTTTGATGAAATTTCACCACATGTCAGGCGGCAGCCTAAGTAAACCATCCCTTAAAGAAAATTGAGAATCCACCGTTAAACAGGCCCACCATTAATTTTTAAACGCGTTTTCCTCATGGGATCTTGGCTGTTTTCCAGACACCTCACGATGGTTCAACACTAGCAAAGGCGCGGTGAGGATGTAAGTCGTCCCCCCCCGTCACGTGACCCATTAACCTAACTTAAACCTGGCACCTGGCGTGAGGATGCGAGGAAGCCCCCCCCGTCACGTGACCTGGCGGAAACCTAACATAGGCTGGCGAGCACAGGCGAAGTGAGGATGCGAGGATGCCCCCCCCCCCCGTCAGCGATAGACCACCTCTCACGTTTCTGGAAGCTTCTAGAAGGTTCGCTGAAGCGTGCAACCTGGGTATAAAACCGAGGCAGAGCCGCACGCGCGACCTCAGTGTTGTTTGAGACGTCACCATGAACGGAAACGGAGTCAGTACAGCTGAAGTGGACCAAACGATCCGCTCCTTCCTAGAGGAGCTGAACGCAATGAATGATGAGAACGCCAACGCACCGCCAGTACAGCAGGGATGTACGTCAAAGAAGAAAAAGCTCGATGGGTGGACTGTAAAGAGGAAGGAAGTGCCTATCGATTCCCCGACACTGTGCTGGTCCGCTGGCGGATATCAGTACACTGTGAAGAACCCTACCAACAGCGGTAATGTACTGTTAAAGATGAACGTGTTCAAAGGAGGTCGCCCCACGTTCAGTTGCGGCTTGTACTTGGACGAGGAGCGAAACGATGAAATCTGCATATGTCTAGAGGACCTGCTATCCAGATTGCAAAACCTATGGCTGGCAAATAGCGAGACGGGAGAGTCAAGATACGACGGGATCACTAGGACCGCTATTCCTCTACCCACCTGGCGAAAGACCGATTGCGTCATCTCAGGGAAAACCAAGAGGAGCGTACACTCCAAGCGCGCTACCCAGTAAACGAGAGAGCGTGGAAACTTCCATTACGTCACTCTTCCTGGAATTGAGCGTGGAAAATTCCACTAAGCAGTTGATAACCGAGACGCTTCTAGAACAATCCACTTGTTTACGCAGTAAAGCTTTCCATTACATCACCCTTCCTGGAATTGAGCGAGTAACTATGTCATCATGTTGTTGATACGCGCGAGTCAGCACGTAGACACCACCAATAAAAGGCGACTCGGTGGCAAGAGCCGATCATTCTGCATCCAGCCGCTGCGCCATGCTCAACACGGACCACAAGATGGACCTCAGGACAGCCCTCAACAGCTGCAAGGCCGCGGGTTACACCCGCATCGCAGATCTGCGGGACAACGCGGTGTATCCCATTCGCTCGTTTGAGCGGGTAGACACACCGTATGGCGAGGCGGTTATGGCCACCTTGGAGGGTCTTGTTGGCGACGACCCGATCCGGATTTATATGCCTCGGCGATACCTCACGGTCTTGGACGACAACGCCATCTCCCAGTACAACGTTGGCGTGGGGCCGAGGACGAGCCTTGTAAAGAGGAGCGGCCCTCCTGGCAGCAAAATTCCTTTCCTGGAATTTGTTTAAATAAACGGTATTTCCTATTCCCTTATTTCCTTTCAATATAAAAAAAAAAAAATCAAATAAAAAAAGCGAGAAAAGAATTTAGTTTTAAGAGCCGAGGTGGCGGTGCATGGCAGTCAGTAGACGCCATGGACTTGAGGTGGAAACACCCATTCACCGCCATCGTGGCCGGGCCTTCGGGCAGCGGCAAGTCGCACTTCGTGGCTCGCTTCATAGAGCACGCCGACCGCATGTGCGATACGCGGTTCGCCCGCATCACTTGGCACTATGGCAGTGGTGGCGGCGGTGGTAAGAGCCGTGCGGACTCTGCCGTGCGCTACGTAGCCGGCCTGCCAGACTTGGACGACTACGACGGTAGCGAGCCCGCTCTGGTCATCGTCGATGACATGATGCGCGAGGCCGGCCCCGGCGTGGCGGACCTGTTCACCAAGGGCTCGCACCACCGCAACATGAGCGTGTTCTTCATCACGCAAAACCTGTTTCACCAGGGCAGGGGGCAGCGCGACATATCGCTGAACGCTCACTACATAGTGTGCTTCAAGAATCCCAGGGACCGCGCTCAGATCAAACACCTGGCCCGTCAAGTATACCCGGAGAACCCCAAATTCGTGGAGGAGGCTTACGCGGACGCCACGCGTGATCCGCACGCCTACCTGCTCATAGACTTGAAACAGTCCACGCCCGAAGAGATGCGCGTACGTTCGGCCATTTTCCCAGACGACCCGGTGAACTACGTGTACCTGCCCAAGAAGAAGTGATAAATAGGCCGAGCGCGTGCCAGCGTCAGTCATCATGTCACACCGCGTGAAGAAGGACGCGGTGCTGCTGAGGGCCCTAATACACGCTACGCCCAAAGAACGCAAGGCCCTGTTAAAAGCGTGCGACAAGAGTCGCATCAAGTCATTGTGCGAGTGCGCGTATAACGTGCTACGCGGAAACGTACCGCTTTCCCCCTGTCTCAAACGCAAATTGAGCAAACACAAACAGGCGCTCAGACGGCTAGTGAAACGCGGCGAGGGTTGGGCCAAGAAGCGACACTACCTCGTCCAACGGGGCGGAGGGATCCTCCTACCTCTGCTGTTGAACGCTGTTCTGCCCGTTCTAGCGCAGAAGCTAATCGGACATGGAGTACGCTAGGAAAATGGTGGTTGTACCGCAGGAGCTCATCGAGAGATTGCGAGAAGGACCGGGACCAGGGCCGGGGCCAAGAGGAGGAGCAGGTAGCGCCAATAAGCCAGCCAGCTTGGACGCTGAGATGCATCGCATATTGAGCGACAAGCGGCTGGACGATACGGAGAAATGGAAACAATATCAGCAGGTGTTACAGCGGTTCCTGCACTTTTCCGCGGCTAAACGTCAACCCATAGGTCTGTCAATCATCGAGGGTGAGCAGAGGGAGGAGGAAGCGGCAGGGGGTCCGAGTCAGATGAAGCGCGAGTCTAGCACCTCGGCGGAGGAGGACATTGTGGAATCGTTCTCAAAAATCTACAGGTCGGTGGCGCGCAACTTGTTGCGATTCATGACCCGACAAGGCAGCCCCATCGCCTGGGACGCCAGTGGGGCGGTGTACGTGAACAAGGTGAAGATCCCCGATTCCAATATAGTGGACATCGCGCACAGCATAGTGAGAGCGCGAAGGGCGGACCGATTGCCTACCGGCTGGCATCAAGTGATGGCCGCCTTGAAGGACATGAACGTGCCCAAAGAATACGTGAGCAATCCCACTGCGTTGCGTTACTTAGGCGTGGGGCTGGACTCGGCATCGAGCCCCTGGGGAGACACGACAGCCTCGTCGACACCCCTCTCACCGAGGTTGACACCGATACTGGACCGCCTGAGACCGCGACCCCCAGCGGCTAAGAGAAGGATAATAACCGAGGAACCCGACCGGGAATCGTCATTGGACAACTGGGAGCCGTTCACACCGTAATGGAGAAGTTGTACTACGACCCGAGCCAGCCCGGTTCCCTCGGCGGGGTGGCCGCCCTGGCCAGAGCCGCGCGCCTACCGAAACGCAGAGCGGTGGAATGGCTGCGCGCCCAGGACACCTACACGCTGCACAAGCCTGCGCGAAAGCGGTTTCCTCGCAACCGCTACGCCGTGTTCGGGCCCCGGGAGCTGTGGCAGGCGGACCTGAACGACATGCGCGGCCTAAGCCGGTACAACGACGGAGTCAACTACCTGCTGACTGTGATAGACGTATTCAGTAAGCGGCTGTTCGCGGTACCACTGAAGAGGAAAAGCGGGCCTGAGGTGGCTGCAGCGTTCGAGAGGATATTCTCCGAGGCGACTCCTCGCTGCCTACAGACCGACAAGGGGACGGAGTTCACCGGGGCCGCGACCAAGAGAGTGTTCAAGAGTCGCGGTGTCAACTACTTCACCACGCAGAACCCCGACGTGAAGGCGGCGGTGGTGGAGCGAGTCAACCGCACGCTCAAGACCCGCATGTGGCGCTACCTGACCTACAAAAACACGTATCGCTACGTGGACGTGTTGGACAGGCTTGTGGACGCCTACAACCACAGCCCGCACAAGAGCCTGGGTGGCCTACGACCCGTGGACGCGGACAGCGGCGATGGTCAAACGGTGTACAAGGTGTGGCGTCACATGTATGGAAAGGCGATCCGGCGACACAAGCTCAGGTTCGAGCCGGGCGACACGGTGCGCATAGCCAAGGAGAAGGGTACGTTCGCCAAAGGTTACGAGACCAACTGGAGTAAGGAGCTGTTCGTGGTAGACCACGTATACGGGTCGCATCCTCTGCCATTGTACGTGCTGCGCGACCTGAACGGGACGCCACTGGAAGGGCGCTTCTACGAGCACGAGATGCAAAAGGTGACGATCGCCCCGGACCGCCTGTATCAAATAGATAAAATACTGGACACCGAGGGGCGAGGCTCCAGTAAGCGCTACCTAGTCAAGTGGGCCGGTTACGGAGAGGACTTCAACTCGTGGGTACCCGCAGCGGACGTGCAACAGCTGCGATGACGAGGCACAACCAGTTTTACCTGACGTTGCCCAGTAACAGTTCAATGAAGTACTATCCCAACAACATGGTGACAAACTACACGACCCATCTACCCTCGACCGTTGATCTGTCAGACGGCGAGTGGGAGGTCGCTCTGGCGGAGGCGCACTACCCCTTCTCTTTTCTGACCGTCGGTGAGGGAACCTACATCAAACTAGTGCTGGGAATGAGGGACTCGAAAGGCGGGTTGGCCGTGGTGGACAAGTTGTTAATCAAAGTGGAGCCGGGCAATTACAGTAGTACCGAGGAACTCGTGCACGCAATCGACAACTACCCTCAAATGAAGAGTAACCTGTGCACCTTCTCGTATGACGAGAGGTCCTCCAGGGTGGAATTGCTGTCGACGTCTTCAGCCGTTCAGAGCCTCAAACTGAGCCCCAGTTTGGCACTACAGTTTGGCTACGAGGTGGATACGGATATCGTCAAGCGTCACAGGTCCGTGAGGCCGGCTAACCTCTTTGCCGGTCTGCCATCACAAATGTACGTGTATTGCGACCTGGTGGAACCCCAACTGGTGGGCGACGCTGTGGCGCCACTACTGAAGATCCTCAACATCGACATTAGGAATTACACGTACGGTGCCAACACGACAGTGTATATAATAGACCCGCACTACGTGCCGGTGATTAAAACCTCATTCGAGAGCGTGGAAATCGATTTAAGGGACAACCAAGGGCGACACTTGCCATTCCACTTCGGGACCACGTGCATGAAGCTTCATTTCAGGAAAGAGAGGCAGCGGCAATGAATCCGAGCGATCCCTATCTGGCGTATTACCGCCACCAGCAGGCGGGCCATGGCGTATCCTCCGTATTCAGAGGAGCCGCTTTCCAACGCGGACACGGTATCGGCAGTTTCCTAGGCGGGCTGATGCGTACAGTGGTCCCTTTGATCAGATCCGGCGCATCGGCGCTGGGCAAGGAGGCGCTGAGGTCCGGTGTGGGCTTCTTGGGCGACGTGGCGGCGGGCACAGCCAACCCCCGAGTCGCGGCCAACACCCGGCTCAGACAGTTTACCGGGTCGCTGAAACGCAGGGCTGATGAAAAACTGGATCGCGTGCTGAGCGGTGGTGGTGCCTATAAGAGGAGGCGTGTACAGCAGGTTACTCCTCAGTCTCTAGCGAAACTCCTCGGAGCGAGGAAGAAGAGCGCTGCGCCCAAGAGGAAGCCCGCAAAACGTGTCGCTAAGAAGAGGAGAAGCAAGAAGAGCAAGAGTACCGTGAAGGACATTTTTGGATAATGGCGTTTCTACATCAGAAGTCGTGCGAGTGTGTCAAGACCGAGTTGGACCTGTTCTCGCTACCGCCCACGCAGACCAGTATAGAGAGTGGTAAATGGGTGCAGTACAAGCCCATCTCCTCCCTGACAGACGACTCACCCGTTGAGTTCATAGTTCCGGGTCATGGGGACGAGTAAACGGATCTGTCACAGACGCTACTGCATGTGAAGGCTACCATTAGAACGGCTAATGGAGGCGCTGTAACGGGCGATCAAGCGATAAAAGAGGTGGGTCCGATTAACAACTGGCTGCACTCGCTGTTCAGTCAAGTGGACCTGTATCTGAACAACAAACTGGTGTCTCCTCAGAACAACACGTACGCCTATCGCGCCTACCTGGAGAACCTGTTGTCCTATGGTGGTGATGCCAAGACATCGCACCTCACCGCGGAGTTGTTCTACGAGGACTATGCCGGGTACATGGACAATACTGAGGAGGGTAATGCCGGGCTCAAGAACCGGAGGGAGTTTGTCAAGGGCAGCCGGTACGCGGACATGGTCGGACATCTGCACGTCGACCTGTGCAACCAGGAGAAGTTCATGTTAAACGGCGTGGAGATGCGCTTTCGCCTGATCAGGTCAAAGAACTCATTCTCCATCATGTCCAAAACCGTGACAGACTACAAAGTGGACATTGCCGAAGTCAACCTGTTTATGCGCCGCTGTAAGATCAACCCGAGCGTGCTGTTGGCTCACAGCAGGACGCTGGAGTCGGGTACAGCCAAATATCCCATTACGCGCGTGGAAGTCAAATCCTTCACGCTACCCTCCGGTATCAGCAGCAAGACTCTGGACAGTGTGTTTCTGGGTCAACTGCCGAAACGCGTTATAGTTGGCCTGGTCAGCAATCAGGCGTTCAACGGGGACTACAAGAAGAACCCGTTCAACTTCACCCACAGCCACGTGAACTTCTTCGCGCTGTACATAGATGGTGAGCAAGTGCCATGTAAGCCGCTTCAACCGGATTACACGTTCGGTCAGGAGTTGTGCGTGCTCGCCTACCACACGCTGTACACTGGCACCGGCATCAATTTCTCAGACTGTGGTAACGAAGTCAGTCGCAACGAATACCCCTACGGATACTGCCTGATGGCGTTTGATCTGACACCCGATATGGCGGCCTCTCAATCCAGCCACTGGAACCTGGTGCGCAACGGTAACCTGCGCATAGAGATTGGGTTCTCCGAAGCCTTGGCGGAGGCGTTCAACTGCATAGTGTACGCCGAGTTGGACAACGTCGTGGAGGTGGACCGTCATCGCAACGTCACAGTCGACTTTGGCGGGTAAACGAGTTGCCGCGCGCTCAAGGTCACCGCGGACCGTTAGGTGATGGCGGCGCGCGCACCCAAGGTTATCCCGCTAGGCGCGCTCCCGCCAGCGCTCAGTCGAGTTCAGTCAGCCGTACGGGATGGACGTGCCGCCACCGATCTACAACGAGCCACCACCAGCGCGCTGTCATCACGGAAGCGTGGTGATGGATATGCAGTGTTTTAAAGACAGTGATAATGACTTTCTACTGAAAGAGGTTTGCGTGGTGGACGTGACTACCGGCACGCTGCTCCTACATCACATCGCCCGCCCACCCTTCAGTAAGGACCTCCTGACTTCCGAGAAACAGCGCGAGAGCGTCTGGGTCACTCGCCACTGCCACGGCTTGGAGTGGGACCAGGGGGACATCGCGTACGTCGCCCTGCTGGACAAGCTGCGCTCCTGCCTCATCCACCGCCCCCTGGTCTACGTCAAAGGATCGCAGAAGAGGGACTTTGTACAACGCCACCTCATAACCGAGCCCGCCGCCACCACCGCTCAGGACATGGAGGATCTGGGCTGCGGGTCACTCAACGGTCCGCCCACCTACCGGACCCTGCGCTGTCGCCACCATAAGAGCTCCCACAACCGTTGCGCCCTTCATAACTGCATAGTATTGCGGGACTGGCTCGTGGCTAACGACAGGTCGGACCCGTCCGTCTCAAGCTGCCTGTGCTGCTTCCGCCCACGATGAATACCGTCCAGATCAGAGAATGCCTGGTGAGGATCCCCGGACTGAGGAACGTTGCGGTCTACGCCTCTGACCAACTACCGGACGTGCCGGTCAAGCCTCTCACCGCCATCGTGTCCAACACGGTAGCTCACACCGAGGGAGGCGAACACTGGGTGGCGTTTTACTGCTCGGAAGAGGACAGACTCGAGTACCTGGACAGCTACGGAAGGCCGCCATACCAGGCCGACTTTCAAATGTTCCTGAGGCGCAATCCTCATCACCGCCACTACGTCTACAACAGGTATCGACTCCAGGGCTACGATACTTCTGTTTGCGGCTACTACTGCCTCACTTACCTGTACTGCCGGGCTGTTCTCCGCACGTCACTCAGCGACTACGTCCAGCTCTTCGACCCTGCCGCTCCCGCCGCCAACGACGCTCTGGTCCGCAGGCTCTTCCACTCCATATTCGCTTAAAACTAATTTGTAAGGTTTTTGTAGTATGTGTATGTAACCTTATTACTGTACAATACATGCCTCATAATGATAAAGCTTGTGTTTTCATTTCTCCTTTCTCCTTACTAAATTTTAAAAAAATTATCAAAACTGAGGCAGCGGGGCTGGACCTCAGGTTTATATACCAGCGGCGCGTGTCACTGGCTGAGCCCCCGCCAAGCGGCAGTGAAGGTCGCCAAAGAGGGCGCGTCACGAGACCCCTCGGACATCAGCAAACCGCTGAGTAATTCGAGGGTGCAACCTTGAGCGTCAGCAAACCACTTAGAAACTCCTTCCTGGGCAACTCCTTCAGGGCCGTCCCCGACACGCGCCGCCAATCGCTCCCGGTTGGCGGGGGCTTTTTAAGCTGCACGGCTCGGGCCAAACGGCCCATAACGCCTTTCCGAGCCTAACGGCTTGTGACTTTTGAGTGAGCAAAGGGAGGAAATAAACAACTCGGGTTCATGCTGTACATAAAGCTATTATATTTTCTTACAAATACTATTTACAATTTTTTTCTCTTATAACTAATATATACAACTAGACGGGGAATTCCTCTTCTTCCTCGTCTTCGTCCTGGCGCTGACCCTCCTCCTCCTCCTCACCGTCCACTTCCATCCGCTGCGGATCTTCTCCTCTCCTCCTGGCTGGCGGTAGCGGCGGGACGTCCTTGTGTCCCCACGGCAAAGTGTGGATGCCGTCGGGGAGGACGCACCGCTTGTCGTCAGCTGGACTGAGGCTCAGCTTGTCCACTTCCACGGTGTAGACCCGGTGCAAGTGGGACTGGAACCGGACGTTGGTGGTGTGCTTCTGGACCCCGTCAAACAGACACTCTCTGTAGTCGTCGGGGGTGAGGACGTTCTTGACAACGCCCTTCGCAACCCCCTTGGCTCGCTTGAGAGCCTTGCTGCCGCCTGTCGCTGCGTCCTCGATGTCCATGAAGTACAGCTTGGACCGCAGGCCGAGGTACTCGTATAAGGACAGGCCGTTGCACTCGTCCTTAAACTTTCCGATGACCTTGGCGTTGACGGGGCTGTAGCAGGGGTGAGACCTCGGATAGCCGCTGGTGTCAAAGTCGTCCAGGTGTTCCTTCATCTCAGCATAGACGTCCTGGGACACGATGTCAAAGACGAAGCTGTCCGTGTCCATGTAGTCCACGGTGAGGCGGTCACCGTAGCGCTCCTTCATCTTGCGCAGGAACTCGTACATGAGCCACTTGCTCAGCTCCAGGACTGACATGCCTACGTAGACGGGCTTGTCTAACACGATGTTGACCTTGGACAGATGCACCAGGGCCACGTCCTCCGTGTAGTACGTCCGGTCTAGGAAGTTGGATCTGGCGACGTACTTGGAAAACCTCTCCGGGGTGCACACCAGCTTCACGTTGAGGCGCTTCCGTACATTCTCGATGGTCTTGCCAAAGACCGCGTAGTTCATGAGCTTGAAGAAGTCCTGTTCAAACTTCGTTTTGGCCTTCTTCCGCAGCTCCGTGTTCATCAGGATGTACGGTTCCAACCACCGCGACTGGCGAAAGGAGATCGCCCGATGCACCGCGACCAGCTCCAATCCGTTTTGCAGCGCCTGCTGCAAGACCCTGTAGTGACAGATGTAGTGCGTCTTGTCATCCAGGGTCGTCAACAGTTTGGGGAACTTCCCTGTTGGCGGACGCTTCGTCTCGCAGCAGTAGGGAAGGTCCTTGTGCAGGTCGTGTAGGCGCGCGGGGTAGTGGAGGTCCACCTCCAAGATGTAGCCTCGATCAGCCTCTGCGTCCAGCGCCGCGACGTCCAACGCCTGGATTTCCTCACGGCTGAGCCACTCGAAGTCTCCGGTCGGCAGGCACTGGGACATGGCCCAGCCGTACAAGTTGTTTGCGTCTAGGTACAGGAGGAAGCGCGTGGGCTCGTTCGGGCGGTAGTCCGGGCACCTGTCGTGGTTGGCCTTGGCGTAGCGGGTGATGGCCTGAGAGATGCCTCCCCGGATCCCCTGCTCCACGAACAGGTACATGTCAAAGTCCTGCAGCGTGTCCAGCTCCACACCGCAGGTCTTGAGCATCACGTCCCAGGCGTAGGACGGCAGGGTGTAGTAGTGGGCAGGATCCAGCCCGTACTCTGCTAGCGACGTATCACGGAACTGCTCAAAGACATCGGTGAGCAGGGCGATGTCACATCGCAGGTACTTGTCCGCGTAGTCCTTGAGGTGGTTGCAGTCAAAGGCTCGCCACACGTTGAGGGCGTGCTCGTACTCCTCCTCCTTGATATCCTCCAGGGTCATGGAGTTCCTGAACGCCTCCTTGGGAGGCAGCTCCCTGGTGGAGTACAACGTGTCGTACGACGTGACAAAGTCGTAGGGGAACACGCCCTTCCTGCGCACCAGGTCGAACAGCCGGTCGTCGGGGAAGCGCTTCCTCGTCTCGCGCATCTTGTCAGAGGGCAGTCCCGCTGCCAGGCTGGCCAGGCTCATGGACAAGAACCTGTAGGTGTCGAGGAACCGCACCGCGAAACTGCTCTGTCGTTGGTTGTCCCCGGGCTGACCAAAGTGAAACCGCTTGGTGAAGGCGATGTAGCGCTCTTCGGTGTGCGCCAGCACGTCCACATCGCCGGGGTCGATTGCCAGCTCCCGCACTATGAAGTGGGCGTCGTAGTTGGACAGGTTGTGGAAGTAGCAGTTGATGTGCCGCTGCTCCCGGTACCTGAGGTTGCACGAGCGGTGGGCGGCTCCTCGGAACTCGTAGGGCGGGGCGTGGTTGTGGTCCCGCACCTTGACGTCCTGGTCCGTGAACTCCTTCCCGCAGAGGTAGCAGTGAGTCGCCACAAGGTACTCATCCATCTCCTGCCGGGTCAGAGAAGGGTGCAGAGCTCTCGTGCTGAACAGGAACTCCCACAGCGCCAGCACGTCCATCTTGAGCCTCTCCATGAAGACCTTGGACGCGTCAGCCCCGAAGTAGACGCGGGGCTCAAACTCCAGGGGCTTCTTTGTCTTGAAGGCTCGCAGACAGGTGGCTCCGTGAACGTTGGCAAATTCGCATTCCAGGAACATGTTGACCTTGATGTTCGGGTGTCGGGTCCTGACGTCAGTCAACAGGTTCAGGACGCTGTCGAACAGCAGCACCAGCGCGTCCTCCACGGTCAAGAAGTCCTCCATGGGCCGGGACAGGCCGAAGGTCAGGAGCCGTCCGCGGAAACCCCGTTGGATGGCGCGGAACGTGGGCAATCCGCCGTCGCCGCCACCACCCACCATCCCGTCGGGTGCCGTGTTGGGACCGGGCTGGGGCTCGCGGCTGGGTCGAGGCTCGCGGCTGGGTCCGGGCTGGGGCTCGTGGCTGGGTCCGGGCTGGGGCTCGCGGCCAGGTCGGGGCTCGGGTGACAGGACGGGCAGGTGCGGCATCTCGTCCACAACGAGGTTCCTCACGACAGGGCAGTTGTGGGCCTCGTGCTGGTCTCGGTTGTAGCGCCGGGTGAAGCCTTGGTCGCAGTAGGCGCACGCGAACCTCATGCCGCGGTGGGCGCTCGCCACGTGCTGCTGGAGATAAGCGGCCCTGCGGAAAAGGGCGCCGCACTCGGGACAGCGGACCCCGTTGGCGTGCACCAGCTGCACGTGGCGCCGGAGCAGATCCTCGCGGGCGAATCGCCGCCCGCACGCGTCGCACTCGGGCCGTGGGTCTCTGACGGGTGGCGTTGCGGAGGAAGAGGAGGAGGTCGAAGCTGACGGGCTCGCACCGTGGACCGCTTCCATGTGATGGCGCAGATCCTCAGGACTCGCCAGGACAACGGAGCACAATGGACACGGACAGCCTGTGAACAGGAAAACAAGTCCTATTAGTTACCCTATAAACACGAGGATGAGGAACTATACAGAAGACTGACAACCTCTTGTTTTTCCCCTAGAGTCTGTTTCCTCATCTCGATCGCCAGTTACCCAAGCCTGTTAAATAGAAGGGTGAGGAGGTGGCGGTGAGGAACTATACAGAGGGCTGACAACCTCTTGTTTACCTCTCGAGTCTGTTTTCTCGTCTTAATTGCCGATTTACCCAGTCAAGGCCGTTTACTCTCTCTCATAAAAACAAGTCATTAGTTATCAACCTCTTGTTTTCCCCTAGAGTCTGTTTCCTCATCACGATCGTACGATCGTTTCCTTATAGAACGTACTAGCCAGGACTGGTACTTGAACCCACGACAAGGCCACTTCCACCATACATTGAAAGTAACGTATCCAGTAAAGCGTGGGGTGAGCCGTTACAGTACGAGTTGTCCAGTACTTATAGAACGTACTAGCCAGGATTGGTACTTGAACCCGCAACAAAGCCACTGCCATCATACATTGAACGTAACGTATCCAGTAAAGCGTGGGGTGAGCCGTTACAGTACGAGTTGTCCAGTACTTATAGAACGTACTAGCCAGGATTGGTACTTGAACCCGCGACAAGGCCACTGCCACCATACATTGAAAGTAACGTATCCAGTAAAGCGTGGGGTTAGCCATTACAGTACGAGTTGTCCAGTACTTATAGAACGTACTAGCCAGGATTGGTACTTGAACCCGCGACAAGGCCACTGCCACCATACATTGAAAGTAACGTATCCAGTAAAGCGTGGGGTGACCTATTACAGTACGAGTTGTCCAGTACTTATAGAACGTACTAGCCAGGATTGGTACTTGAACCCGCGACAAGGCCACTGCCACCATACATTGAAAGTAACGTATCCGGTAAAGCGTGGGGTGAGCCGTTACAGTACGAGTTGTCCAGTACTTATAGAACGTACTAGCCAGGATTGGTACTTGAACTCGCGACAAGGCCACTGCCACCATACATTGGAAGTAACGTATCCAGTAAAGCGTGTGGTGAGCCGTTACAGTACGAGTTGTCCAGTACTTATAGAACGTACTAGCCAGGATTGGTACTTGAACCCGCGACAAGGCCACTGCCACCATACATTGAAAGTAACGTATCCAGTAAAGCGTGGGGTGAGCCATTACAGTACGAGTTGTCCAGTACTTATAGAACGTACTAGCCAGAACTGCTACTCGAACCCACGACAAGGCCACTGCCATAATACATTGAAAGTAACGTATCCAGTAAAGCGTGGGTTGAGCCGTTACAGTACGAGTTGTCCAGAACTAATAACACCTACTACCCATAACTGGTACTCGAACCCACGACAAGGCCATTGTCATTATACATTGAAAGTGTTAGTTTTGATTACTAGACACGAGTGCGGAATTATAAGAGATTATTTTGATGGTGACACTCTAAATACCAACTCCCTTAAGAGTCAAAATTAATAATCGAAGTGATAATATCGTAATAAAAATATTGAACCCGAGTGTGCTTACTATCCCATTACTCGTCAACTGATTGCACTTGAAAGTCAAAACAAACATGACATGTTAGAAGTTAATGATATGCCTGATGAAATTTTACGTGCTATGAATTACACAACTTACCTTCTAAGGCAATTAAAACCATCAAACAGTTTGAAAATATTTCTTAATGGTGATTAAAGGAGTGGCGGTATATTATGGTGAGATGAGTCGTTTAAATATTATACTTCAATACATTATTAATAGTTCTTTATTATTTAATATGTAAAGATGTTCAAAACATATTCATATTTATCGTTTTACAACGGGCTAGCTTTTATACCTTAAGAAATGTATAACAAGATTTATAGTTTATAACATGTTTTTGTTATTATAAATTAAACCTTAAATATCTAGATTAAGATTTAAAGTAAATCAAAACCTAACTTATGATAAGAATTAAAATTGTACTTATTATAGATTTTGCAGATAACTATTAATAAATAGGACATTTTAGATGACCATAACATGAAATATTACACATTCAATATTATTAAAACTGTCTCAACCTTTATTTGGTTCTTATATAAAGCTTGCCCATTTTATATGTTGTCTAACAGTGTTATCTTTTTATCTGGTAAATCTTACTAAAACAAAATAACATAATCTCAATGCATGTTTAGAAATATTAATCTGTATTAAGAAATGTACACTTAGGTGATATTTCCAAAAAGCTCATGCGTTATTTCTGAACCGATTTCGATGATTGACTTATAAAGCAACTAACTTGATCAAAGTTGTTAAAGGTGTTTTCAATTTTCAATGACCTCCATTCTGAAAAGCAAATGGTACCTTAAACCTAACTTTTGCTCATAAGGCCAACAAGAAGATAAATTGTAATTCCATTGCAATTTAAAACAGTTCTATAAGCATTTAATCAAATTTTGACAGCAATAAATAATGTTAATTAGCTCAATAAAAACACACTACTGAAATGTTAGAGCAATTTCTTTTTGAATAAGATGAAAGTACTTAAATCGATTTCGTACAAATAGTTTTATTTATATACCTTTTTGTGGGTTAAACCAGCAGCTAACGACTAAAGCATTTAGAGATCTAATGACCTTTCCTGTGTCAGTTGAAAGTTGATTAAGCAGGTCTGTGCTTTTTGAGGGTCTCCCTGTGGATAGTCATTTGTATAAACAGAAAATCGTTAATGAAAATACCCCCGTTGCAGCAAACCTGTATACTCAGCGAATTTACAATGAATATATAATATAACACATTAAATCACTTAATAGGATTCATAAGATTTATATTCACAAACAAGGGATATTTAAAATATTAATTATTCTCCATAATAATAACATTGGGGATGAATACGCAGGTTTGGTGCAACAAGGAACACAAAATAGTGGGTTTTTATGTAAATATCAACAGAACTTAGCGAAGTCACATACCAAGTTTTATCCATATACATTCGTAAATAAGCGATATATAACACTTTAATTATTTTCCGTAAGAATAACATAGGGACCAAGTACCTAGGTTTGCTGCTACGGGAACCATAGGCGAGCAATGTTTTTGTGCAAACAATAAAACACAACCAAATGAAGCCATATACCAAATTTCGTCAGTTTATGTTCATAAATAAGTGAGATATACAATTTTTCTCCATAAAAATAACATTAGACAACGTACTGTGTTTAGCACTTTCAATACCTCAGTAATGGACGCAGAGCAATGATAAAAATACCAAATTTTTTTATGCTGAATTCAATGGTAAAAATTAAAATTTGTTTTAAATAAAAATTACATGTGGAAATAAAAAAACAACATTTTTGGGGTACAAAACCCCCCCAAAACCCCCCTTTGGATGGTGCGATTAGTCTGATTTTCGAACTCGTTCAAATAAATGATACTTTACCTTTACACATTTGTGCCAAATTTCATTAAGATCGGACCTTTTTTACGAGAGTTATCGTGCTTACGGACATACACACACACACACACACACACACACACACACACACACACACACACACACACACACACACACACACACACATACACATATATCAAAATTTGAAATAATGGTGTTTTTAGCATCTGGGGACCTCAAAATGAAATGTTATCATGGTCTCGGGCTTAAGTCTTACAATGAGACCTACGGTAATAGCTTCTTCCCTATAGGGGAAATTCCCTAAAAAACTAAAATATCAGTTGGACGCTGCAGATCGTTATCAGCTACCTTTAAGTTATAAAATAAGCATAATATAAATATAGTACAATTTTTATGTTTGTATACAATTTTTTATATTTGTATAATCTTGTATAGTAAACTATGGCAACATTCTAATTATTGTTATCATGAATTTGGTTTTAATACTTACAAAATAGTTACCGACACACCATAGTTTTTCCAGGCGCCGTTTGTTACAGTTTGTGAAATCTTTATCTTTTTTTTATAGTGTCCATTGTGAACACTAAAACAAAAAACATGTATTTATCGCGTGATAAATATTATCATAAATAGTAGTGTAATTTCCTTGGTTATTTTAGTTTTTAATATAATAGCTAGTCTTTGATCTGATTACGAATGTTGCGTTCCTTGTGTTTCAGTTTTACCTGATCATATTGACTTATCAATTATATCTGTATCATACTCATGATCTCGTATTCATCTACATATTTTATTCACACTATAATATTTAGGAAACAATTGCACCTATGTGAAAGTCTGTATTTTTGCTAGTAAAATCGGTATTCTTATATGCAATTACAATAAGGTAACTATAATCTTGTATTGGTCAGTAACCTCCAAGATATTAAATTAAAGAGGAACCCGTTTTTCAAGGCGCCTGTAATTGAAATGTATTCTTTCACATATTTCTTTCAACACTTATGGTTGTTAATTAAAATTTTTGAAACCCATCTTTAATTTCAACATTAAAAGTTTATGTCAAACCGTTTGATGTAATAATAGGCCAAATAGGTAAATGCCAAATACAGAGCCATAAAGGCAATTTCTAACGACTTTGGAAAAGAAGTACTTCAGAAATATCTTTTAGTAAAGCTTTTTATTTCAGGGGTAATTTTAGGTCTTTCAGAAAGCGGGTGCCCCACTAGTGATAAACACCCCCAACTCCGAGCTGTTATCTGGATTTATAATGTATGAAGGGTCGACATTTCCCACATAATTTATACATTTCAGTTTTATTTTCTTAAAAATTTCTCTTTTAGATATTCAGTAAAATGTGGTTGCGATACTTACACATTGAACGAAAAATCGTTTAATAAAAGTTTCAATCTGAACATTAAGTTCTTTTATATACTTTTTAGCTATAAATGATTTTATTAATGTTATCCTCGGATAAATGATATAAAATTATATTTTTTATGTTATCGGTATTTGTTTGAGAAGTAAGGTCATGAGAGATTTGAGAACGTTTTAACTTGTTACGTCCAGTTAAAACAACCCAGCGATAAACGAACCTTTACGGTCCCAACCCAGTGCTGCCCAGAGGCGATGGGTAGATTAAATGTTAAGAGGGTAATGAAATAGATAACATGTCAAGACTAATAATGTAGTTTGTGTTGTTTTATTTCATGGGAAAAAATAACATTATGTATTTTGCTATTACTGTTCAGGCTATTTTTTTCAATTCTTATATAAATAATTTTCGACCTTGACTTCAACTCGTCTTTCAATTATTTTAGTTTAGTTAATTTCTTAATATATCATTTAGTATTATAATAATAACTGACATAGTATTAAATCATGTAATACCTTAGCGACGATGTAGGTTTCATTCAAATTACAATGAATGTCCTTGTAGAATACTCTCTTTTGATTAAAACTTTACCACCACACACAAATCTAAGCTGCGCTCTTATTGTAATAGGTTAATCTAATTGCATTGAATCCACCAACTGCGATGCATACATATATAACTCATATATTAGTCCAGTTCTGGCAAAATCAATAACAGCTTCCATAGATGGAAGCGTCTGCCCACCCATTTGTAAAGTTTGATAGCTGTGTGATTGCTTTGCAGCCCGCTGAACTTACAACTTCATCATCATACAGCGGTTATGGTGGTTGTAATGTGTAAATTGGCTGTGATAAGTGATTTTATAAATTGGTATATGTTTAAGTATTGTCATAATATTTACTTTTATAGCTGGGCTAAGCGTAACAATTCAACGGATATGGTTTTCTAACTTTAAAAATTTTATTTAATACATTGACCATGACTATTGTAGTCTTAAGTAAAATTAGGAACACATCCAATGTTTTTAAACTGTCAGCATAAAAAATATCATATACGTTCAAAAGAGCGGCGGGTTTATTAAACGAAAAATCTCCTTCTTTGTTACATATAAACAGTAACATTTATTATTTTATAATTTTGACTAAAGTTTTATATAGTTGAGTTAACTCAATATTATACCTATACAAATTAATTGTACTATTGTGATAATGTATTTATAATGCCACTGAATAAACGTAAAATATACTACAACTTGTAAAAGTAAAATTTTTTTTTAAGTTGTTATAAATTGTTCCATTGCCACCACCCGAAGTCCAAGCCGTTATATAGAACACTCCCAGGACAGTAAACTGTTATCGGACCCATAACACGGAATATACGATTCAACCCAGCTTATAACACTCTTACTTGTAACAAAATATCTGCAAATATAACTTTACAAAAAATATTATATTGATAGTAGTTTTTATTTTGGTTTAACCGTATTTTGTAGGGGGTCGGTTTAATCTATGATTTTTTCAGTCGTTAAACATCAAACGAAGCAGTTAATTACATTGTCCCAGTGCAATAGAAATTACTCATTGACGAAGCGGTCAGTTTTAGTGGTGATAAAAATGTTTATGACCTTGTAATCAAGTGAATATTCATTGAGAACTTGATAACACAATCATGTTTGTACTTTTGGCCCCAAAAAGATAACTGTTGAAGTTTTGTTTAAAAAATCAACTTAATAAACACATCTTTACTTATAAAAAATTACCAGATCTTTTCTGACATTTCTTACTAAATGAAAAAGTATGTACTCCACTAAACATGTTTTTAGGAGAAATATATTTAATTTATACTATTGTAGCGATAATGAGCAGAGGTATTTTCTATGGGAACCAGATTTTGGTCAAAATCAATGATACGTAAGACCTTGGTCAAATCCAACAAATTCCTTAAAGTAAATATTTGTGTCTGTATCACCACATCTATCTGCACTTAAACTATGCTACTACAACTGTCAATAAATATTCTTTTTCAGCTTGTTGTGGCAAAAAGGTGGGCTGATTTAGATTTAAAAGTCTAATTAATTAATTTTAATATTACAATAATTATATTTTAAATTGAACAGTTTATTATCCTAAAAAAACAGTATTAAGTTAACAACAATATTTTCCGAACATTTTTTGTTGCAAGCTACAGAAACAGACTGTATCATCCAAGCGTTTCGCAAGACATCTGTTGAGATAGAGAAGACTCTGGTCAAAGAGAGGGGGCATCTCTTGATTTTATATATATATATAAAATTATAAATTATATATTATATAAATAATTAATATTTCCTTCCTCATTAATTCCTGGATTGAAAGTGTATCTGAAACTGTACATTATTGTCATTAATTTACACAAACCTATTATAAGGATGTAGAGGCTCCAGTGACAGCCACAATGACAAGTTAGGTCGCATGTCTCCGTCATAGCCAGGGGACGTACATCAAGCACTGCTATGTAAACGTAAAACTTTAGTGTTATTATATAAGTTTATCCAGTTCATTATGTTCATTCAAGAAAACATAATTTTGTGTGAAGGAAAAAAAACGTTGTTTTTTAGGGTTACAATCATAATTGTATGTGTTATTTATAATTAAACAATAACCAAGTCTGATGTTCTGTCAAACTTTTCTAAATACTATTTAAATAAAAATCCATTTCATAATACCGTGAAAAAAAACTTTGGTGAAGCTGAAGGCTAAAGGACTGAAAAATGAACCGACTAAAGGAGCGTCCTTTGCTGTGTAGATTAAATGTTCACCTGTCCCCAAGTTTGCTTACTTGTTTAAATGTATAAGGTGATGGATGAAACAATATTAAAAGCAATTGTTTTTTTCTGTTTAATACTCTTTGTTGTAAATAGTTTAGTAAAGTATAAATTGATATTTTTGAAGGTTGTGCGTTTTAAATAGATTTACTGGAGCTGTCATCGTCAATCGTGACGGCAGTGAGCTGCCACTGACGTGGAACTATGACATCATTTACACCACGACATGGACTTTGTCATTGGTTTTAAAGGTTAGCAATTCCATACAAGGAGAGATATTTACCTGAACAAACTAAATGGGCAAACATATTTCTTTTTCCAAGATTTTAACGATGTACAAACCCTTTATATAGTTGAGTTTTATTCTAACTTTGTTGTATTTTAAAAATTTGTATTAACTCGCTTCCTAGTCGGTACAAATCTTTCAGTCGATTTTAAACTATTTTCCCGATGAGCTAGATACTTTAAACTTTAAACATAGCTCAGAAATTGATGACAATGCAATATTATTACATATGATATCAAAAATGATTTTGATGTGGTCCTACTACATTTGCATCCTAAATATACGATAGGTTTTAGATACATTACATTTTATTAGTACTATTAAAAATAGAAACACTTCCTATTTAAATTTTGGATGTGCAATTCACTTACATTAGTAATAATAATTATCTATAGTAATGTAATTTAGTACACTGTAACAAAAATTATTAATCCGGTTTGGTAAAAATAATTACTTGTGTGTTTTAAAAGTCGTACTACCTGTGATATAAAAGTAACCCATGATTCCATCTTCAATCTTATTTAATAAAAGCTAGATTTAATAGGATCTGTGGGAGGGATTGCCGTTATTGAGCTGATCTTTTGTAAACCAACGTCATCGGGCGGCCGAACGCTTTTGTCACGAGGTAGAAATTGCCTCAATATCTGACAGAGGTCAGAGATGTGCTTTGTGTGGGAGTCGGTCTATTGCGTTCTAAAGATATAAAATAATAATGACTAACCCTGTCATTCTACCAAGTTGAAATATTGTCTTGGTGAGATTATGTTTAGGAAAACACTAAGTTTAAAATTTATTTATTTCGTATTGATATATATATTCACGTTTTTATGTACACATTCAAATACTCAATTCCAACTAACCAGATGTTACGAAATATGAAATAATATAAATTAAAAATTTTACTTTAAAAGCTTTTTGTTGGCCGTTTATATTTGTACTCCTTACATAGAAATTGGCATGTAAAAGGAGTTCCCGTAGTTTGCTCAGAGCATGATATGTTAATTCCTAACCATCAGATGAAATTGTTTGATTCTATACTATTTACCGCATTCGACACTTAATGTGCTGTTGACACTTTTGTTTAGTCCTCATACTACCCGATCTTGCTTTTTTTCACTTAACCCGCTATTCGATTCCATTAATTGTGTATAACTATACTACATAACTAAATTATAAACTAGTATAATTAACTGATTTTTAACAAGTGTAATGGATGGATGAAAACGCTGAAACCATAGTGTTGTTAATAAGCTGCATCGCCCTGAGTAATGAGACACCAATTACACAGAGTCGTCACATAGCGAGTTTAACGAGCTGCCAATGTGACTGTGATTGTGACAATCAACGGATGTATGGTGGGGCGAATGTCATTATAATCTGAGCCGTCGGATATGTAGATACTGACTGTGGTGATGGGGGGATCACTGCTAACTGCTGCATTACAACATATCCGGGGCAAATCACTGTCAAATCAGTCATGGGAATGATTGTAGAGGGTTATGTAAATAGTTCTAGGGCTGCTTTTATAATGAGTTTTTTTTAACAGTGCAATTTCACTAGTTTCAGAGCTCTATGGTGGGATCAACAGGAAAAGTGAGAGCCAGAGATATTTAGTTATATGTATAATATTATTTTATCCAAAACATTTAAACTTCAATCTTCTTATACGTTAACTAACATTGCACCTGCTGGATTGCTGGGTTTATGATTTTAAGGTTTAAACAAACTGCAGGGTAAAGTGCATTATAGTACACAAATGTAACTCAACTGTTACTATTTTTTAAAATATAAATTAAAATTATATTTTTAGTTAACTCACGCAATCCAAGTAATTAAAATGTTTCTTTAAATAATGTTAATGTTTCCTGTAAAACATTTTCACATGTAATGAATTTTGTAGTTTTATTACTAACCCGATCTTACAAATCTGACAACGTTCTATTTATTTATACTACCGATTTTTATTTCAATTAAATTGTTTAGATGCAGGCTGCGGACAATCAGCCAAGCAAACTTATATGGACTTGGAATTACTTTATAATGCTATCGGCTTTTGTAAGCAACATTAATTACAAGTATGCGTAACTGTGTTGATTTACTTAGGACAACTTTATTTAGAAAAATAAATATCAATGGGCTCATTTCCCTTGCAGTTTGTTTTCTTTTATAGAGGTTTATTCATGCTTATATTATTTAATTTATCGCGAAATCTAAAAGGTGAACAGTTAAAATCAAGTGGAATATCCGAGTTATATAAAATTATTCGTATACCAATCAAAAAACCTCTTACAAAAACATTATTTATGCTGAAATCCCTACATGGTAATTTTGTGTTATTGTGTTTTTGCAGTGTTATTGTGTAAGCATTTTATAATTGTGCCGCATTGTAATGCTAAATAGTCGGCATGTTTACAGACGGTTTTATTAACAAAACAAAGGGATAAATAATATCAACATTAAACCAACCCTTGTCATCAACAAGTATTATCCTGCCACAGAAAAACAATAACGAGAGAAACACGACCTATTTAAATGCAAAACTGACGGCAAATTTTAGCTTTGAGGCAATGTTTGTGAATTAAAATGAACCTGAGGAAATGATTATTTTCAATATTTAAAGTCCCCCAAAAAAAACTCGTTTGATGATCTTTGATACACCTGGAAGAGCTAACTTGTTTTGTTGAGACACAGCACTTAATGGATATAACAATCAAATCATATCTTTAACGTTAAAGAACAGACACATATATATACTTTATACTATTTAAAAAAAAATAGCTAAAATACACTTTCCAAAAGACCTTCCTTTTGCAATATGATCCGTTAGTCGGTCATTAAACCAGAATTAATCGTCACGCATTCACAATAACTCACATAATAACATCCAAGTCTCACATCAGCACTATCTTTCGTAGAAATTAAATTCATCGACCATAAAAGCGGTCAGAAGCAACAATCACTATAGTCTGAGTGTGCAATGATTTACCACTAATAACGATTAATAGTCGATGAAGAAGTCGCTGAAGGTGGCGCAGCTTCGGTAGAGTTTACTTTTATCCCCAAGCTTTTCTAAAATTTTATTAAGAAGTAAGCACCCTTTTTCCCAATACTTTCCCAACCACTTAGACCTTAAGCCTGTACGTGGAATGTAGCAAGCAAAGCAAGGGTTGGAGCCGCTACAAGTCAAGCTAGGCTGTACTGATATAGTATAATACGTTACTAGCCCGGTAAGTGGTGTTTTACCGTGCGAGCACGACAGTTCCCGCGTGAGGTGTAGCCGAGTGCGGGATTTTCGTGCGAGCATGGTAAAGCTTACCGGGCGAGTAACGTACGATACTTTACATCATACTACAGTAGTGGTGAACTGAGAAAGAGGCATACTATTCGGCGCTTTTTCCCCATGTTATTCTTATGGGGATCAGTTTTTGGACAGACACCCGATCCCGCCTATACTAATAAGCCACAAGTTTCCTTGTTGGCCTATATTAATACCCAACCCCTGCCTATATTAAATATATTGTCCCCATCCCTCCTCTATACTTTTTAAAATTAATTTTCAAATTCAGGCTAAAAAACTATCTTTAGTGTTTATGGTCCGATTTGTCTTCAATTTGGATATGTTATTGTCCTAGGCAAGTGTTTTAATAAATTCCACTTACATATCCCAAATTCACTATAACGGTCAAATTAAAAAATATTTTTGAAAAATACTGCCAATTGCCAACTTCTTTATTTACTGTCCGATTTATTTAAAATTTGGATATGCTATTGACCTAGGCAAGTGTTTTAATAAATTCCACTTACATTTCCCAAATTAACTATTACAGTCAAATTAAAAAATATTTTTGAAAAATACTGCCAATTGCCAACTTCTTTATTTACTGCCCGATTTATTTAAAATTTGGATATGCTATTGACCTAGGCAAGTGTTTTAATAAATTTCACTTACATATCCCAAATTCACTATTACGGTCAAATTAAAAAATATTTTTGAAAAATACTGCCAATTGCCAACTT
Organism: Allygus modestus; assembly: GCA_963675035.1. Classification (NCBI taxonomy): domain Eukaryota; kingdom Metazoa; phylum Arthropoda; class Insecta; order Hemiptera; family Cicadellidae; genus Allygus; species Allygus modestus. The sequence continues at coordinate 334,581,984 of OY776112.1, read as the reverse complement.
CTTTATTTACTGTCCGATTTATTTAAAATTTGGATATGTTATTGACCTAGGCAAGTGTTTTAATAAATTTCACTTACATTTCCCAAATTCACTATAACAGTCAAATTAAAAAATATTTTTGAAAAATACTGCTATTGCCAACTTCTTTATTTACCGTCCGATTTCTTTAAAATTTGGATATGTGATTGTCCTAGGCAAGTGTTTTAATAAATTCCACTTACATTTCCCAAATTCACTATTATGGTCAAATTAAAAAATATTTTTGAAAAATACTGCCAATTGCCAACTTCTTTATTTACTGCCCGATTTGTTTAAAATTTAGATATGTTATTGTTGTAGGCTAGTGTATATGCACCATCCACATTTCCCAAATTCACTATTACAGTCAAATTAAAAATTATTTTTGAAAAATACTGCCAATTGCCAACTTCTTTATTTACTGTCCGATTTGTTTAAAATTTGGATATGTTATTGTTGTAGGCTAGTGTATATGCACCATCCACATTTTACAAATATTGCGGTTAAATTTTAAAAAATTTGGAAAAATACTGCCAATGCTTCTTTATTTATGGTCTGATTTGTTTAAAATTTATATATGTCATTATTCTAGGCTAGTGTATATGTACCATCCACATTTGACAAATTAACTATAATGGTCAAATTTAAAAAATATTTTGAAAAATATACAATTTCAAACTTCTTTATTTACGGATATGTTATAGCTCTTATATAGGTAACAAGACCACACTACCACACGTTCCACTACCCCCTATAATACAGTATTTTGTCTTTTTGTTTGTTTATTTTGCTGTAATCCCAAAACTGACTTTGCTGTTTATTGTCCGATTTGCCTACACTTTGGATATTGTCCTAAGCATTTATTGTCTGATTTATTTTCGGATATGTTATAGCCCCCAACTATTATATATAAAATTACAATATTATTTCCACCTATAATACAGTTGTTTGTTTTGCCGCAACCTAAAAACTAACGTTGGTATTTGTGTTTTTACAAAACTATATTTTGCGGTTGGATTAAAAAAAAATAAATGCAAGCTTATTATATTTGCCACAAGCTTATTATATACATCCAGCTGTTATATTTGCCACATTTCCAATATTGTTGTGACCCTCTCAACTACCTCTCATTGTAATATAATAAGTAATATATATCCACAATTATGGTCAGAACAAATTTTGGATATGTTTTAAGCCAGTGCAAAAAATAAATTTTTAAAACCCAAAACAACTAAACACAAAACACTAATATTTCTTTGTGCTTGTTTGGAGTAGTCTTTATTTTATCCAACTTAATTTTAATTTTGTTGTTAAAATCAAACTTCCCACATTCTAGCTCCCTTTCCAGCCAGTGGTTGGAGACATAAAGGTTACGAATATTTTCAAACTGTACAATATATCTTTTTCTACCCCTATGTTGGACTTGTTTAATTCCGCACCATCTTCCAAATCCTCCAATCTACTACATTCTTTAAATTTAACACTGCCTTTAATATCTTGCATCTCTATGTCTTCTTGTCCATTGTTACGGAAACTTAGGTTTTCTATTTTTGGAAAGGAATTGCCATAAAATGTTGCGGTTCCGTTAGTGTTAAAGCTTGCAAGTGGCTCGTTGGTAGGTAGATAAATAATGTCCAAATCACCACTGTATGGCAACACGCTATAACCTTGCCTATTCTTATTTATCTCTATAAATACAGTTTTACAGACACCTTTAACATAGTATACACCCCTCCATCCTTTTCTGCCAACACTCCCACAAACTTGTTTACTACAAACACATACACTATATAATGTCCATAATGCTCTAGATCCTCGTCGCAGGAAGTAATCTTTTAATTTATCCTCTCTTTCCCTTCTTTCTTTAGCCAACTGTGCTTTGTATTCCTCTGCAACAGTATTTTCCACATATTCCAATGTCTTATAATTCCAATTTCCTCTTTTTGGAACAACTCTCTAAGAAAGGCTTGGAAAGTGGCTCTATTTCTTTAATAGTGTATGGGTACAGTTTATTGGTCCGGCTTCTTAAAACGTAGGGAGTAAGGTTAGGACTTTCCACTAAGCCTAATTCTTCTAAATTGATGTGTTTAGGTATAGTGGAGAAAGGTGTATTTGATGTGCCCCCAGATTTGATGTAACACTTATGCTTTACACTTACGGCATCCTCCTCTATTACCTCTACATAGTTAGTTGGTAAACAGTTAAAGCTAAATGCAGATAGAGCATACTTTATTAACTTTTCCCTTTGTGTACTATCTTTTGGCAGTTTTAGTTGTACTCCAGTTATCTTTTTCGTATTACTATTACCCCAATATGCGCATTGTAATAAATCGTTAAACACTAAACAACAACTGTTTTGTAATTGATTGGCAGAGGTACAGCATAGAATGGAGCATTTTGAAAGTACCGTTTGTTGTCTTCTATTAGACTTAAACAATCTCTTAAAGGTTCAAACCCTTTACCAAAACCTCTACAATAGATTGTTGCCTCTAACCTTGTTATTCCATTCTCTCTAGCTAGTTTAGACGAGAACGTTTCTTTTAGGTTTACAAAGTTTATTATATGGTTTCCTATACTTTTAATTACTCCAGGGCTTGTAATCTGGCATATAAATTTATTATATATTTTTACCCTGTTATTTACATTAAACCATGTTAAACAGTCTTTACTAACATTATCTACAATAACATTATATCCATTCGCCCCTTGGTAGCAAAAGTTTTCTGTAAGATATTGGCACATTTCCTCTTTATTAAATATTCCAGCCAAATCTAGCGTTATATCGAAATCCATAAGATACTACATTTCTTTTTCCAGATCTTGCAGTATCTTTGGAAGATCTTCCAACAAATCCTTAATTTTAACATTTGCAAGCTCTATTTTATAGGGAATTGCTATAGGATCATCATACTTTTGTTTAATTTGGTCAATATCTTTCTTTATTATTTGTAACACACCCTCGCTTTGGGAGAATGGTAGTTTGGCCACAACACCATGTCGAGCTAAAGAGAACTTTTTAAATATTCCTCGTAAGTAGCTATTAAACGAGCCACATATTTCCTTCTTAACTTTAAATTTATTCCGAACGTCCCCATCACAATCCGTAACATTGGTTATCTTAACTAACATTATGTTATCACAAAACGCATCCGTTATAGATGTTAAGTTATTTAATTTTGGTTCACCCTCGCAATAGTTTATATTACCTATGTTTGTAAGAAGGTTATTATTACGTAGATTTTCTAATAAAAACCATATACCGAATCTTTCGTTAGTAGGTTTAATACAATTCCCCAATAAATGGCTAACAGAGTACATTTCTTTTATACAAAAAAGTAGCGGAAACATGTAAACAGGACAGATTACACCATAGGCATATAGAGGTTGTAAATATATGGATATTGTATATAAACACAGGCGAGCGGTAAGTGTAACATGTAAGTGGACACCCACATGCAAATATGGAATACCCACTATTAATATAATTCCAAATTCGACTAAATAAGTTTATAGACTCAATATAATTAACATATTAACATTAGTACCTAAATTGTCGAAATTCTATAATTCTATTCTTAGTCCTTGTATTAGGTTTTGTACTATTAAACCCAACATCCTGTGCAGTAGAGTAATATATGTATTTAATACAGATACGCACATTCTACAAGACCCATACATCTGTTGTATAAGCAGCAGAATAGACATCTCACCCATTGTGTTGTTGTAAAGTAAAACATAAATGTAAATTGTGCTGGATACAACCGGCCAGATATTAGACAGGAAATGTGTTGGAAGTGTATTGGCAAATAGTAAGACAAACACCACATAGTGCAGCATGTAATCAATCCATTACTATTTAGACAAAGGTCAGTATTGGTACAACATCCGATATATTAGCCAAACCCACAATCAAACTTGGAAAACAAACAGTAAAAGATAAATATTATAGTAACAGAAACAGTAAGAGTATAAGGACATAGTAATATTTAAAGTTTATAAAACAACACAAATGCAGAGACACAATAAATAACACACTCCAACACATTTGGACACAGGCACAGATACTGGTTTACATCCATTTAACACAACTTTACACGTTCTGTCAACTGACACAAAAAATAGTTTGTAAATTGTGTAAGAAATATATGTAATATAAACAAATTTAACACAATCATAACATTGTCCACAATGTTATGATTGTGGACAATGTTATGATTGTGTTAAATTTGTTTATATTACATATATTTCTTACACAATTTACAAACTATTTTTTGTGTCAGTTGACAGAACGTGTAAAGTTGTGTTAAATGGATGTAAACCAGTATCTGTGCCTGTGTCCAAATGTGTTGGAGTGTGTTATTTATTGTGTCTCTGCATTTGTGTTGTTTTATAAACTTTAAATATTACTATGTCCTTATACTCTTACTTTTTCTGTTACTATAATATTTATCTTTTACTGTTTGTTTTCCAAGTTTGATTGTGGGTTTGGCTAATATATCGGATGTTGTACCAATACTGACCTTTGTCTAAATAGTAATGGATTGATTACATGCTGCACTATGTGGTGTTTGTCTTACTATTTGCCAATACACTTCCAACACATTTCCTGTCTAATATCTGGCCGGTTGTATCCAGCACAATTTACATTTATGTTTTACTTTACAACAACACAATGGGTGAGATGTCTATTCTGCTGCTTATACAACAGATGTATGGGTCTTGTAGAATGTGCGTATCTGTATTAAATACATATATTACTCTACTGCACAGGATGTTGGGTTTAATAGTACAAAACCTAATACAAGGACTAAGAATAGAATTATAGAATTTCGACAATTTGGGTACTAATGTTAATATGTTAATTATATTGAGTCTATAAACTTATTTAGTCGAATTTGGAATTATATTAATAGTGGGTATTCCATATTTGCATGTGGGTGTCCACTTACATGTTACACTTACCGCTCGCCTGTGTTTATATACAATATCCATATATTTACAACCTCTATATGCCTATGGTGTAATCTGTCCTGTTTACATGTTTCCGCTACTTTTTTGTATAAAAGAAATGTACTCTGTTAGCCATTTATTGGGGAATTGTATTAAACCTACTAACGAAAGATTCGGTATATGGTTTTTATTAGAAAATCTACGTAATAATAACCTTCTTACAAACATAGGTAATATAAACTATTGCGAGGGTGAACCAAAATTAAATAACTTAACATCTATAACGGATGCGTTTTGTGATAACATAATGTTAGTTAAGATAACCAATGTTACGGATTGTGATGGGGACGTTCGGAATAAATTTAAAGTTAAGAAGGAAATATGTGGCTCGTTTAATAGCTACTTACGAGGAATATTTAAAAAGTTCTCTTTAGCTCGACATGGTGTTGTGGCCAAACTACCATTCTCCCAAAGCGAGGGTGTGTTACAAATAATAAAGAAAGATATTGACCAAATTAAACAAAAGTATGATGATCCTATAGCAATTCCCTATAAAATAGAGCTTGCAAATGTTAAAATTAAGGATTTGTTGGAAGATCTTCCAAAGATACTGCAAGATCTGGAAAAAGAAATGTAGTATCTTATGGATTTCGATATAACGCTAGATTTGGCTGGAATATTTAATAAAGAGGAAATGTGCCAATATCTTACAGAAAACTTTTGCTACCAAGGGGCGAATGGATATAATGTTATTGTAGATAATGTTAGTAAAGACTGTTTAACATGGTTTAATGTAAATAGCAGGGTAAAAATATATAATAAATTTATATGCCAGATTACAAGCCCTGGAGTAATTAAAAGTATAGGAAACCATATAATAAACTTTGTAAACCTAAAAGAAACGTTCTCGTCTAAACTAGCTAGAGAGAATGGAATAACAAGGTTAGAGGCAACAATCTATTGTAGAGGTTTTGGTAAAGGGTTTGAACCTTTAAGAGATTGTTTAAGTCTAATAGAAGACAACAAACGGTACTTTCAAAATGCTCCATTCTATGCTGTACCTCTGCCAATCAATTACAAAACAGTTGTTGTTTAGTGTTTAACGATTTATTACAATGCGCATATTGGGGTAATAGTAATACGAAAAAGATAACTGGAGTACAACTAAAACTGCCAAAAGATAGTACACAAAGGGAAAAGTTAATAAAGTATGCTCTATCTGCATTTAGCTTTAACTGTTTACCAACTAACTATGTAGAGGTAATAGAGGAGGATGCCGTAAGTGTAAAGCATAAGTGTTACATCAAATCTGGGGGCACATCAAATACACCTTTCTCCACTATACCTAAACACATCAATTTAGAAGAATTAGGCTTAGTGGAAAGTCCTAACCTTACTCCCTACGTTTTAAGAAGCCGGACCAATAAACTGTACCCATACACTATTAAAGAAATAGAGCCACTTTCCAAGCCTTTCTTAGAGAGTTGTTCCAAAAAGAGGAAATTGGAATTATAAGACATTGGAATATGTGGAAAATACTGTTGCAGAGGAATACAAAGCACAGTTGGCTAAAGAAAGAAGGGAAAGAGAGGATAAATTAAAAGATTACTTCCTGCGACGAGGATCTAGAGCATTATGGACATTATATAGTGTATGTGTTTGTAGTAAACAAGTTTGTGGGAGTGTTGGCAGAAAAGGATGGAGGGGTGTATACTATGTTAAAGGTGTCTGTAAAACTGTATTTATAGAGATAAATAAGAATAGGCAAGGTTATAGCGTGTTGCCATACAGTGGTGATTTGGACATTATTTATCTACCTACCAACGAGCCACTTGCAAGCTTTAACACTAACGGAACCGCAACATTTTATGGCAATTCCTTTCCAAAAATAGAAAACCTAAGTTTCCGTAACAATGGACAAGAAGACATAGAGATGCAAGATATTAAAGGCAGTGTTAAATTTAAAGAATGTAGTAGATTGGAGGATTTGGAAGATGGTGCGGAATTAAACAAGTCCAACATAGGGGTAGAAAAAGATATATTGTACAGTTTGAAAATATTCGTAACCTTTATGTCTCCAACCACTGGCTGGAAAGGGAGCTAGAATGTGGGAAGTTTGATTTTAACAACAAAATTAAAATTAAGTTGGATAAAATAAAGACTACTCCAAACAAGCACAAAGAAATATTAGTGTTTTGTGTTTAGTTGTTTTGGGTTTTAAAAATTTATTTTTTGCACTGGCTTAAAACATATCCAAAATTTGTTCTGACCATAATTGTGGATATATATTACTTATTATATTACAATGAGAGGTAGTTGAGAGGGTCACAACAATATTGGAAATGTGGCAAATATAACAGCTGGATGTATATAATAAGCTTGTGGCAAATATAATAAGCTTGCATTTATTTTTTTTTAATCCAACCGCAAAATATAGTTTTGTAAAAACACAAATACCAACGTTAGTTTTTAGGTTGCGGCAAAACAAACAACTGTATTATAGGTGGAAATAATATTGTAATTTTAGATATAATAGTTGGGGGCTATAACATATCCGAAAATAAATCAGACAATAAATGCTTAGGACAATATCCAAAGTGTAGGCAAATCGGACAATAAACAGCAAAGTCAGTTTTGGGATTACAGCAAAATAAACAAACAAAAAGACAAAATACTGTATTATAGGGGGTAGTGGAACGTGTGGTAGTGTGGTCTTGTTACCTATATAAGAGCTATAACATATCCGTAAATAAAGAAGTTTGAAATTGTATATTTTTCAAAATATTTTTTTAATTTGACCATTATAGTTAATTTGTCAAATGTGGATGGTACATATACACTAGCCTAGAATAATGACATATATAAATTTTAAACAAATCAGACCATAAATAAAGAAGCATTGGCAGTATTTTTCCAAATTTTTTAAAATTTAACCGCAATATTTGTAAAATGTGGATGGTGCATATACACTAGCCTACAACAATAACATATCCAAATTTTAAACAAATCGGACAGTAAATAAAGAAGTTGGCAATTGGCAGTATTTTTCAAAAATAATTTTTAATTTGACTGTAATAGTGAATTTGGGAAATGTGGATGGTGCATATACACTAGCCTACAACAATAACATATCTAAATTTTAAACAAATCGGGCAGTAAATAAAGAAGTTGGCAATTGGCAGTATTTTTCAAAAATATTTTTTAATTTGACCATAATAGTGAATTTGGGAAATGTAAGTGGAATTTATTAAAACACTTGCCTAGGACAATCACATATCCAAATTTTAAAGAAATCGGACGGTAAATAAAGAAGTTGGCAATTGGCAGTATTTTTCAAAAATATTTTTTAATTTGACTGTTATAGTGAATTTGGGAAATGTAAGTGAAATTTATTAAAACACTTGCCTAGGTCAATAACATATCCAAATTTTAAATAAATCGGACAGTAAATAAAGAAGTTGGCAATTGGCAGTATTTTTCAAAAATATTTTTTAATTTGACCGTAATAGTGAATTTGGGATATGTAAGTGAAATTTATTAAAACACTTGCCTAGGTCAATAGCATATCCAAATTTTAAATAAATCGGGCAGTAAATAAAGAAGTTGGCAATTGGCAGTATTTTTCAAAAATATTTTTTAATTTGACTGTAATAGTTAATTTGGGAAATGTAAGTGGAATTTATTAAAACACTTGCCTAGGTCAATAGCATATCCAAATTTTAAATAAATCGGACAGTAAATAAAGAAGTTGGCAATTGGCAGTATTTTTCAAAAATATTTTTTAATTTGACCGTTAGAGTGAATTTGGGATATGTAAGTGGAATTTATTAAAACACTTGCCTAGGACAATAACATATCCAAATTGAAGACAAATCGGACCATAAACACTAAAGATAGTTTTTTAGCCTGAATTTGAAAATTAATTTTAAAAAGTATAGAGGAGGGATGGGGACAATATATTTAATATAGGCAGAGGTTGGGTATTAATATAGGCCAACAAGGAAACTTGTGGCTTATTAGTATAGGCGGGATCGGGTGTCTGTCCAAAAACTGATCCCCATAAGAATAACATGGGGAAAAAGCGCCGAATAGTATGCCTCTTTCTCAGTTCACCACTACTTACTACACAGAAAAATTAGTACATTTTAAACTCATAACACAATTTATTTAGGACATAACATAAATTATAATATTTTTATATTTCAGAAAATAAAATAGGCCTGCCTTCAGATGCCCTTAACAATTACAAAATTGATTACTAATTAAAATTTCATTGTATTCCTCACTGAAATGCATTTTAAAAAGTTTCCTTTAGTATCAAATAGAATATGGTTTGTTCTCTCAAAATGTGTTTACTATTCAACACTCGTAATTACTCATGTGGTTTAACGTTGTATTGTTGCAATCAGCTGTTTATTTCATCAGCTGACTCAGTGCACGGTAAAGTAATTTTCTGTGTGTACGCACGGCAAAGGGCAACTTTCCAGCCTATCAATACGGATGGAAAAGTACCTGTTTCTGTGTAGTATGATGTAAAATATATTAGTAATGACTGGGATTTGAACCCACGACAGGAGTTCCCAAGTCGGCCACCTTCCCCGCTATGCCAGCTGTCTACCAACAAAAATCCACGGATAGAAATTCCCAAGGGAAATAAGTCTTTGACTCCCCTTCACTGATTCATCCTGGTTGGCCATGTTTTTTTCTGGTAATTTATATACTTAAAACTAAAAAGCTTAGGAAGTTTAATGCCTGGTTCTAAAACCACCAAGTTGTGGATAATGAAGAACGACATCGGAAGTCTTGTTGGCTGTTCAAGGACCGATTAACGTGAGGTAAGCAGCTATAAACCTGGAACTCAATTATTGTAGAGGTTTGATTTATGGCCAATCCCACCTCAATATTTTACAATTTTACGGCACCTCGCGGTCTCTGTGTTAGATTTTATTGCAAGTTTATTGCCAATAAAACGTACAATACATCGTTTAAACATCAACAGGGATTCGCAATATATTAAAAATAATGGTGCAGTTTAATTTTATATTCTATTATAAGCAATTTCTGCGTACAAATTTATTACAAAATCTCGCGGAATGTTTTCGCTTAAACCTTAGAATTAGGGGGTTTTGGCCTTGGAAATCTACTGGAATAACACTTAAATTCAGGAAAAATACAGTTTTGCTGGAAAATGCATTCGAAAATTGAATATTAAGTTTCTAATCATAACAAAAACAAATATATATGTTGTTAAAAATACGATCAGTAAAATTTAAAATTTATATTCACTTATTAAAGTAATAATATTTTATTTTTCTCTAAATAAAAATAATGTTTCGGTACTTACAATTGTCAATAAATGTTTGTAAGCATTTCTTTTGACATTAAAAACAAAGTGATTTTGATCAGTTCGTCTGTTGGTTGTATTACGTTTTGATAATAAAATAAAATTTTTTTCATAAAGTTCTGAACTAATATTGAACTAAATATTCTAAAAGGAAACATTAACTAGCTGGATTAAAAACTTCAGATTAAGTTATAACAAACATCATATTATCGTAATATGATTTAATGGTATTTATCTTACCTAATTTGAATCAAACACGAAAGTCTGCTGGAATTATGATTCAATGAAACTTTGTACATAGCAATTGTTTTACAAATTATAACCCTTTAATCAAGGAAATCCTTATATAAAAAATAAAATGTTGTATTATTCATCTTTTAGTTAATATCAGGAGTAATTCAATGAGACATTTAAAAATTGCATTTACTAAACATGGTTTGTACTGAAACGTGTAGGTAGTTTTAATAAATCCAACAAACCTTTCCTAGGTGTGCTCACATTTACAAAATGAAAAGCATTCCAATAACGATCTCGTATTAATTTTTGCCCCTTTTTTCTACAATTTGAAATGGGTCTTTGAAGGCTTTGTCTTGTTACTTTTGTCACAGACACACTATATTGAGTTTTATATTAAATTTGTTATATACTGTACGTTTTGGTGTGGACTTTAATCTAGTCGGCGCAGCGGAAGGGTCAGCAATATTTCCTCAGCCCAAGTGTCGTACTTATCTAAGCACTTTGTAGCATAGAATAGTTTTCGGTATTCCTTTGTGACATAATTAATATACCTAGAGCCAGTTAACTTATGTTTTCAATCAATTACTAAATATGATCGATTATAAATGTTAGCATACAAATTTACACAATTAGCTTACAAATTGTTACAAAAAATTAAATAAATAAGAGCTTAACTCACGGTTCCCTAAACATAACACCAGTTTCATCTTGCTCACCACTGCATTTGATATATAAAATCAATCATGTAAAAATTCATGACTAAATTTTTTTAAGGAACATACCTTATAATCTTAAGTTTTGCTTTTAATTACACACTCATGATTTAAAGTCGGTTTAATTTAGTACTCCTTAATTTCCTTATGAATTGAAGTTAGTATTTAACTTATCAACTAATTAATTCAACCAAGTATAGGGAAATTTTCCGGGGACCTAACTTGCTTGCTACTGCAGCATTGTGAAAATCATTGTTTAATTAGACCTCTCATTTATTTACACTTACTCAAGTGGAGTAACGAAGGTACAACATTTTAAAATGGAAACACTTAAACAACAAATGTTTGATGGTTATAATTTTATTATTACAGTAAAAGTACAATACATTTAATTTCAATTATTACATCAATTATGTTTAAAATAGTTGTTTAATCCAGTATTTAATTTGTACAACATCCCCTACACAGGTGGCCAATTTCAGGAGTGGTGCACTGTAATTTTAATTTAGATAACTGCACTATTTCAATAGCCTAGCAAATGGTCCATCGGATGTTTTGCAACCTTGTACAGACAATGGTAATTAGGTAGACCATTGAAGAGCTCATTGTAGTTGTAGATCCAATTTTATTAATTTTAAAATTAATCAAATATATAATAACATATTTATATAATAAAATAAAATTTTATTTTATTTTATTTTATTTTTATTTATATAATAAAATATTTGTACTGTTCAAATAATAATACAATGTACTAATACTATTTCAGTATTGTCTAGATCTTACTTTTATTGATTGGTGGTCTGATTCCCTGAAGTTCCTGAATATCGGGTAATACAAGAACTCGTCTGAAATAAATCCAAACCATAATAATATTTGGTAATCTAATTATTTTACATATTAATTAATCTTTGGTTGCATTTAAAATTATTTAGAAATTGGAAGTTATTAAAATCTTGTGACAATGTGCTTTCTGTGCAAAATTGTACAAGAAACTATCATGAAAATTGACAATTAGTAATTACATATTTACATCATTATTAATCTGAAATTATCAACAATTGATTATACAAAACAACAATAATGCATCTGGCAATGACATTATTTACATACAAATTAATTTAAGTATAATAAAATAGTTAATACTTACAATGTCAAAGAGATTGTTTTCTTTTCGAAGTGACTGCATACACGTCCAATGTAAGGGCAAATTCACTTCGCTACCGCTTAGGTTAGGTTGGGTTAGGTTACGTTACGTTATGTTACGTTAGGTTAGGATAGGTTAGTTTACGTTAGGTTAGGTTAGGAGGTTTTCTGGCTCTCAATTTGTTTTAAAAATCACAGGAAAAGTAATGTAAGGTGCATAATTTGGAACGGACGTGAACAGTAGCGGCTCACGTCGGACGTGTACGTAGCCACTGCCTTTTCTTTTTGGAAATCAGCCATCTAATAAACTAATTAGGTCTAATTGAAGTAAATGACATTTGCAACAGCTGGTTCATCAGTTCTGCCAACAGATAAAAAGAAATACTTATAATTAACTAATTAATATGAAGCAGTTATATGAACTTTACATACATTTGAATTTTATTTTAACTGTTCTTACTTAGGATAAATGTATCTTTAAAATAAAGAAATTTCCATTCAAAAATCAGTACAAATATGACAAATATTTGAGCTTAAAAACTGTTTGTGTCGAGCTCTAAAGCATATTTGTAATTTGATAACGTGTATATGTTTGGTAATTGTGTACTAGCTATCAACTTATGTTGGTGTTGTTCGTTAAAGACCGCAAAAAAGAGTCACTCACATTTATGATATTATGTATAATTGTTGTAAACAAGGTAATAGAAATGGCAAAATTTCCTATTTTTCAAAAGAGCTATTAAGAGCTAAAGTGCATTAAAATCTCTAGATATTTTATTTTGTACTTATTAACTTTGCAATACCCCAGTCTCTTAAAATATATATAGACTTACAGTCCGATACAGTATAGTACTCGCCTTGAATATATATTAAATATATATATATATATATATCGTGTTACACTATACAAATGACAGGCTTCTAGCGTGAAGGCTCGTCAGTCAATCTGTGTCATCGATTTGTTCCTTCCATCACGGGCTTTGCAAAAACTCTAAATCCTAAATGGATTTAAAAAATCTTAAAATAAATGTAAAAACTCTAATATAAACAAAACGAGCTCTTAAACGGGGTTTCTGTTTTATTTACTTCCAATCGATACAACAAATATTGCTTTACTAATATCAATATCAATAACAAATTATGATTACAGAGGGTTTGTCATTGCTAATAGTTTAAGTTATTAAATACATTGTTGCATTATGAGAGTGATTTGATTATTTTAAGTACAAACAAATCATTAAACACTTTTAAAAGTTTCCTGTAGTCTTGTTTCATGATTTTGCATAACTAGTTGTTGCCAATCGTGGCTCACCCGCGATCACAGTGTTACGTTAATAGGTTAAGTGAGGGGAGATTTTAACAGTTCTAAGGCTCAATTCCCATGATCAGAAATATATGTATTCCTTCTTTCAAGCAATTCTTCCCACGAGGTACAATAGCATTCAGGTAGAATTGATCTTCTCTCGCTAAAAACCAACATAAATATTAGTAGTAAATACCGTCAGTGTAAAGATTTCCAATTAACTTTTGATTATACTGTAATATGCCTCATGTTATATTTTTTGTTAATTTGGATTAATTTAAGTCCAATTAAAATTAATACCAAACTACAGTATAAAATATAACTTTAGTCAAAGAACATTAATTGAACATTGTTGATCTTGTAAGAAGTTGAAAGTGTTTATAGTCAGACAAAAGTGATGCGGGTGTCTAACAGGATAAACTACGAGGGCTAAGGCTCCGGGTGTCAAACTGCAATAATATCACTTTACTGCCTAAATGAATATGCGTCCCAAAATCTCTAGTCTCCTTTCATTTCATATGTACGTTAGTAGCAGGTGTACTTATAAATAAAACATACTTTACAGTGTTAAATAAAACCTATCACTCGAAATGTTGTTTCCAGGATTTAATTAAAAAATTTGGCATTTCTAATGAAAATATACAGTATAGCCAGTGCACCTTTTACCCTGTAGAATTTTAATCGAATTATATAGCAAAGTTGATTGCTAGTCAATAAAAGTGCGTATAAAAATAGGTAACGCAACAACTTCAACCAATAACTTGCTATAACTATTCAAACTTAACATTCACAATTTTCTTGCATTACAAACCATTTTAACGCAAAAAGTTATTTCAATCTCGATACAAATTTCAATATTATTGTATTTTAAGAAACATTAAAAACCTTTGTTAGCTCTTCAATATTTGTTTAGTTAGACTTATTACAGTAAAATTAAACAAAACATGAGCAAAACATATGGTATTTATAATTTACTATCAAGAATACATTTAAGAAAACATTGTAGTGACGGGAATTTAGATTTTTTTACTTTAGACTAAAACAATACATTTTACACTGAATTAGGTCGTGGCTGTTTTCCACCAATTTGTTACACTAATGTATTTCCTGACAGCTTCTGAAATCACGGCCTCATTAAGATTAAGGGTCTAAAAACTACATAAACAGTATACTACATAAACAATATAGCTTAAGAAACTTTGTTGGTATGAATTTAAACAAAGAAATAATTAGGATTTTTTTATTCTAGTCATTTAGTTAATTACTTAAAAATAAAAAGCTTTTAAATGAGTTTTTTAGTTTACTTTGACGTATTTAACAAGCTATTACTCCCCCAATTTATTAGGGATGGATCGTAGCGTTGCATAAGCAAATATAAAGTATCATTCTTTTGTTCAAACTAGAGTCCAACCTAACCCCAATATGTTTATGTGTGTTGTTAAAGGGACGGATTCATAGATCCAAAGATTCAAAGATCCTCACACGCCAACCGAAGCTTATTGTGTGTCCCTAGTATGTTAGTTTGGCAAACCAATGCCCGTACCCTTTACGAGATCCAGGAGTTTTTTACCAATACTAAAGTCCATTTCATCACCTGGTTGTTTATTAACCAAACAGAGCCCTTCTCCTTGCCCCGAGTCTCTCGCAGTCCAGTATGATGTGCTTGGCAGTCTCTTCAGACTGATTGCAAAGCCTACACACCTGACTTTCATTTCTGAGTCCGAGAGTGTGGAAATGTTTCCTGAAGTGAACGTGTCCAGTTATCAAAGCAATCAACTGCTTAACCCGACCTCTGCCCAACCTCACCAACCAGTTAGTGAAGTAAGAGCTAGTATCTGCTAGCAGCCTTTTGCCAAGTGACCAGTGTAACCTTGCCATTGCTGGCGATGTGAGTCCCTGGACCATTTGTTTATTGTGTGAAAAGCAGTTGTTTTGCTTATGCCACAGCTTGGCTCTGGACCAAAGAATGACATACCGGAACTTCTTTTAGCAAGCTTATCTGCACACTCATTGCCACCTATTCCTACATGGCCAGGTACCCAACCAAGATGCACCGAGTTGCGTGTTGCGAGTTTGCTGAGTGTGTTGTAACATTCCCACACTAATTTTGACTTGATTTCGTTGGAGTCAAGAGCCTTGAGGGGAGCCTGACAATCTGACAAGGTTACTATATGATTGTCGCAATAGCGTCTGGCAATGCCTAGATTGGCACAAACCATGATGCCACAAATTTCTGCTTGAAAAATAGTACAGTGTTGTCCCAGACTTGCACAGAGTTCTGTTCTAGGTGATTCACTGTACACTCCGTAGCCAGATTTTCCTTCAATGAGAGAGCCGTCCATGTACCAGACAACCTAACCCCATTAGAGGCTGTATTAAATATTTTAGAAAATCATTTACAAAAGTAATTTTAAATACAAGATGTAACACTATGCTATTGAATAAACAATAGACGTTGTAACGGTCAATCAGTTTTACAATAACAACCTCTTCCTTGGACAAATACTTTTTTCTTTGTAAACTGTTAAAAATATTTAGGAAACATCCCTGTAAACGTTGAACGATGTTGTTAAATCTATTTGTCATTAAAAATATATAAACTCAACATTTTTAATGTTTGAGGCGGTTTCTGTTGAAGCTTTTATAAATGCCCTGCTTTGAAAATTATGTTTCCTGATTCTGTTTGCTTGAACGGATGTAGTTCTCATGGATCTTCTTAGTCAGTAATCTGAGACAAGCTCGAAAAAATCAATTGACTAGATCAACATCAAAAAAAAAGAGACAATGAATCCTCTCAGAAGACAATTAATAATTTTTTTTGAAGTAATTACCCTACAACGAATATATTTTCAACAATTCCACTGTGATAGTGTGCTAAACGTTGTACAATTATTCGTTGCGACACAGTAATACTCCAAATTTCAATCCAAACCTGGCAAGAAGTCGGACAAGGGGAATACGTCAATACATTATTTTAAATTATCTTCTGCACGAGTGCTGCCCGATAATCTCACACATTGGTTACTTTAATATGTTTGTAAGTTACAATTTAAAAGTAAGCTAATTTTATCAACCACACAGATGTAATGATGTTCATTTGTAATAATTTCCTAAATATTGGAAAATCCACTATAGAATTACATTTGACCTAGTTTTTACTTTCTCCCTCTATACATAGTAAATGGAGAAAGTATTGTTTTCGTCAAAATTTTCGAATTTGAGTTGTTAGTGGAAATATTAGTTTTGGTGCTCCCTGAACCCAAAAAAGTGGTTTTTACGTGATGTCTGTCTGTGTGTGTGTGTGTGTGTGTGTGTGTGTGTGTGTGTGTGTGTGTGTGTGTGTGTGTGTGTGTGTGTGTGTGTGTCTGTGTGGATGTGTACAGAGCTAGAGCCTTAACCAATGGGCCGATTTTTATGAAATTTGGTATTTAGGTACTAATCCATGATATCTCCAGGTATTTTTTTCATTTTTTTGAATTTTTGACTTTTAAGGGTAATTATCCCCCAAAAACAGCCAAAAAACATGAAAAATCCAAATTTCTCAAAAACGGCTCTAACGATTTTGATTAAACTTTAGTTGTTTGTAGAACTTTAGTTTTCCAACAAAATGACACCACTCGAATTCCTGTAAAAATTCGGGTTCAGAAATTACAGGACTTAAAACATCAAAGATTACGTTTTTTGGATTTTTAATAAAAAGACATAAATATAAAAAAATTACTATTCACCATTAAAAAGAGCTCAAAAAACTAAATAATTTAGTATTTTGAATTACTATTCTACGATTGCTGGTTTCGGAGAAAATTGAAATTTTAATTTTGCGGTAAACGCAGTACGTTGTACAATGTTATTCTTATGGAGAATACAAAAAATACTATTTCTCTCTTATTTACTGATCAATTTCATTCAAACTTGATAGGCTTGTCAAGTTAGCATTGACCAACAGAGGAAATTCGAAATATGTTGCCCCTTAATAACCCTGGGGGGAATAGGGGGCATTTCCCCTCTTAAAACCACGAGTGTAGCAATGGATTCTGTAGTGCCTCCAAAGCAGGGATTTGGGTGGATGTTTTTTAAAACAACTTGTTAACAAGATTTTCTGTACATTCGACCGTGCTTTGTATTCTATATTTATTAAATAAAAAGTAATTTATTCATTAAAGTTGGGCTAACAGGGAGAAAGTATGTGTCAGTTTCCTGATACCGTTTATTTTACTAATAAAATTTACCAAAAGTAATTCCTACCATCTCACTTATTTTTCAATGGGGTGCCAGCGCACAGGTCCTGCGCTAGAGCTTTGTCCCTGGTCCGCTCGACGGCTGAATACTAAGCTCCCGTGTGGCTGAACAGCGTGCATGTTCGAGAGATCGACGTCCACCTGAATAGGAAGGGCCATGAAAGCGATCACTTGTAACCCCTCTTATGGTAACCCCTCTCCCCTGGCTTCCAGTCTTGTGTAATATCACTCCACCTGAGAACAGATGGAAGGACGCCCTGCTGAGGGAATACAATAAGATCGTGTCAGTAGGGGGCAATAGCCGATTCAAAACCAGCAAAATCCTCAGTAATCCTCAGAGGATCAATCCTCCCCCCACCCCCGTCACGTGACCCATTAACCTAACTTAAACCTGGCGCCTGGCGTGAGGAGCCTGAGGAGCCCCCCCCCCGACGCCCCCCCCGACTCCCCCCCCCGACCGAAATCAGCATGTAAGTGAGGAGCCCCCCCCCCGACGCCCCCCCCCGACGCCCCCCCCGACCGAAATAAGCATGTAAGTGAGGAGCCCCCCCCGACGCCCCCCTCCCCCCCTCCCACCACCCCCGGTCGCCAGCGGCACTTTTCGTGATGACCTTGAACATGAGGAAAAAACTTTCGAAAATTAATAACTAGCTTATTTATCCATCGATTCCCACGGGACTTTTTCCAGAGTGTAGGCCTATCCCAGAGGAAGCGAATGACGTAAGAACCCCATAGATCCGCCATTAAACAAGGCCGCTATTAATTTATAACCGTGTTTTCCTTATGGGATCTCAGCTGTTTACCAACCGATTTTGACGAAACCTCACCACATGTCAGGCGGCGGCCTAAGTAAACCATCGCTTAAAGAAAATTGAAAATCCACCGTTAAACGGACCCGCTATTAATTTTTAACCGCGTTTTCCTTATGGGATCTCAGCTGTTTACCGACCGATTTTGATGAAACTTCACCACATGTCAGGTGGCGGCCTAAGGAAACCATCGCTTAAAGAAAATTGAGAATCCACCGTTAAACGGGCCCGCTATTAATTTTTAAACGCGTTTTCCTCATGGGATCTCGGCTGTTTGCCGACCAAACTCGATGTGACGTGTCAAGGCGCGTGCTAGGGCCTACGTGACTGTCCCAGCCTGTCCACTCCTCCTCCACTCCGCTATCCCTCCACTCCTCCTCCACTCCGCTACCCCTGTCGTGGACCGCGGTGACATCACCTCCATGCCTACGTGACCGTCCGGGCCTGTTTACTCATTAGCGGTTCCGAGAACTGTTTACTGCTTTCACCGCCTACTGTACGGTACGTAGCTATGTTACTTCAGTGATTGTCATCGCTTCCTTCATTCAGTTTGTGTTTGGAGCGCAGTGTGTGTAGACGTTCTACTTCAGTGCTGTGCTAGTCCTTACCGCACCATATTCCGAGATCTGTTAAACGTAAGTATATGTAGTCTTATAAGTTGTAGTGTGAACCGCCTCAGGCCGTTTACTCATTAGCGATAATTGCCGCGATTTCGATAAATGTTCCACCGCCTTCTACTGTACGGTACGTAGCTATGTTACTTAAGTGATTGTCATCGTTTCCTTCATTCAGTTTGCGTTTGGAGCTCAGTGTGTGTAGACGTTCTACTTCAGTGCTGTGCTAGCCTTTACTGCACCATATTCCGAGATTGTTAAACGTAAGTATATGTAGCTCTTAGAAGTTGTAGTGTGGAAGACTATTACATTCCCCTTTATAGTAAGATTCTCATTTAAGGTATGATCGTTCAGCAACTTTGAAGTCAGAATGTGCAAAGAGAGGTCTGGCTTGTTAATAGAAGTTGAATAATCTGTTCTTTGCTAAAACCAATTTAATAAACGAGGAAACCCGTGTACTAACATTAAATTTGCCATGGCCTTGACTCTTGTCTACCACGCATAAAGTATGTGTTATGTTACCAATGAAGTGTTCTCGTTGCGACTAATTTGTAAATGCAAGAGACTTATCATATTCGTTGTTGCAGATGAACAACCAACACATGTGCGAGGTCTGTGGCCGAGCCTTCAGCCTGCTCGGAAACCTGAGGCGACACGTGGAGTCCGCCCACAACGCCAGACGTCACGACTGCCACGTCTGCGGTAGGCGCTTCACAAGAGGCGACAACCTCCACCGCCACGTCGCCACGGTTCACGGACCACACGCCGCGGCAGAGCCCCAACCGCAACGAGCGGACCATGCCTGCCGACTGTGCCCGGCCATCTTCGCCAGCCTGGAGGACGTGCGCCGCCACATGCAAGCGGCTCACTCCGCGATGAAAGCAGCAGCTCCTTCCTCCTCCTCGAGCCCCGATTGCCACGTGGAGTGCGAGCGATGCGGTGGACGCTTCGACCGAGACCTGGAACTGAGACGACACGTCCGGACCGTCCATCCTCCCACGTTCCGTTGCGCCTACTGCGACCGCGGGTTTACCCGTCGCTTCAACCGCGACCAGCACGAGTCTCACAACTGCCCTGTTGTGAGGAACCTGGCTCAAGAACCATCCGAGTTCCGCTGCGTGTACTGCGACAAGGGGTTTACTCGCCGCTTCAACCGCGACCATCACCAGTCTCACAACTGCCCTGTTGTGAGGGACCTGACCCAAGACCGACTGCCTAGGTTGTCCTCTCCTCCTCTTCCTCACAACTACCAGTCGTTGCGCCAAGGAGCCAGCGCCGAGACCCGACCGCGCCAAGTGCCCAGCGCCGAGCCACGACCAGGACCGAGCACCGAGCCACAGCCAGGGCCCAGCACCGAGCCCCAGCCCCGCCCAGGACCTAGCGCTGAGCCTCAGACCATCGATGACGAGATGGAGGGTGGCGGCCGCCCCGTGTTCCAGCTCGTGCATCGGGCCTTCCGGAGTCGCCTCCTCACCTACCGCCTGGCCCGGCCGTTAGACGCCTTGCTGACCGTTGAGGATGCGCTGACCCTGTTGTTTGACGAGGTTCTGGACCTGATGGAGAACGTCATGACCCAACATCCGAGCATCAAGGCGAACATGGTCCTGGAATGTGAGTTCTCCAACATTCACGGGGCCACCTGCCTGCGCTCCTTCAACACGAAGAACGTCCCACTGACCGAGGCCTCCGTCTTGGAGGCTTTCCTCTCCGCGACGTTCGAGACGATCGTGAAGAAGAAGGAGCAGTGCGAACTGGTAGGCAGCGGCTGGACATACCTGCGTATACGGGACCTGGAGATCCGCGTGAACGAGTACACACCGCTCGGGGGCAGAGCGTATCTCCAGCTGCCAAGGGCTATTGCAGACACGCGCGCTGTTGTCAATGTGCTAAACGCCGACGACATGTGCTTCATGTACGCTATCCTGGCCAAGTTCGTTGCGCGACACGCGGAGAGACCTGCAGCGTACACGCCGGACATCATTGCTCGCTACGACTGGACCGGTTTGCGTTTCCCCGTGACGCTCAAGGACATCAAGACCTTCGAGGGCAAGAACAACATCAGCGTAAACGTCTACGGGACCGAGCACGCGATGATGGGAAGACGCCCTGACGGAACTCCCAAGTTCATGGATAGGGCCTACCCCTTGAAGATCTGCAAGCGAGAGCTTGAAGACCACAGGGACCTGCTGTACGTGACCACCGACGGGGACAGCCACTACGCATACATCACGGACCTGAGTCGACTGGTCCGTCGCCAGCTCAATGACCACGGGCATAGGATCTACGTCTGTAAGTGGTGCTTCGCTTACTTCGACAATCAACCCAACAAGCTAGGGTTGACGGGCGCTCAGCGTCTGGAGGAGCACAGGCGTTACTGCTACGCCAAGGCTCCCCTTCGCCTGGACTTGCCGAAGAAGCAGCAGATCCGCTTCACCCATCCAGAGTACACTAGGCGGGAGAGGTTCAGCATCTACGCGGACTTCGAGTGTGCTCTGCAGCCTGTCGCTGTTGACCCGGTGGAAGCGCCGCCGCCCGGCACGACGCCCCTGCAAATGCACGTCCCGTACGCCTTCGCCTACCAGATCGTGGATTCGCTCGGCCTGGAGGAGTTTGAGCCGCGGGTATACTTCGGAGCTGACGCGTCCAAGGTCTTTATGGAACGGCTCAAGATGGACGTGCTGAGCCTGTGGGAGTTCCTGTTCAGCACGAGAGCTCTGCACCCTTCTCTGACCCGGCAGGAAATGGACGAGTATCTCGCAGCGACCCGCTGCTACCTCTGCGGCAAGGAGTTCACCGAGCTGGACGTCAAGGTGCGGGACCACAACCACGCCCCGCCTTACGAGTTCCGAGGAGCGGCGCACCGCTCGTGCAATCTGCGGTACAGGGAGCAGCGGGTCATCAACTGCTATTTCCACAACCTGTCCAACTACGACGCTCACTTCGTAGTGCGGGAGCTGGCCATCGACCCCGGTGATGTGGACGTGCTGGCGCACACCGAAGAGCGCTACATCGCCTTCACCAAGCGGTTTCATTTTGGCCAGCCCGGGGACAACCAACGACAGAGCAGTTTCGCGGTGCGGTTCCTCGACACCTACAGGTTCTTGTCCATGAGCCTGGCCAGCCTGGCAGCGGGACTGCCCACCGACAAGATGCGCGAGACCAGGAAGCGGTTCCCCGACGACCGGCTGTTCGACCTGGTGCGCAGGAAGGGCGTGTTCCCCTACGACTTTGTCACATCGTACGAAACGCTGTACAGGACCAGGGAGCTGCCGCCCAAGGAGGCGTTTAGGAACACCATGACCCTGGAGGACGTCAAGGACGAGGACTACCAACACGCCCTCAACGTGTGGCGAGCCTTCGAGTGTCACCACCTCAAGGACTACGCCGACACGTACCTGCGCTGTGACATCGCCCTCCTCACCGACGTCTTCGAGCAGTTCCGTGACATCTCTTTGGCCGAGTACGGACTGGACCCCGCCCACTACTACACCCTGCCATCCTACGCTTGGGACGTCATGTTGAAGACCTGCGACGTGGAGCTGGACACGCTGCAGGATTTCGACATGTACCTCTTCGTGGAGCAAGGCATCCGAGGAGGCATCTCTCAGGCCGTCACCCGCTACGCCAAGGCCAACCACGATCGGTGCCCGGACTACCGCCCCGACGAGCCGACACGCCACCTCCTGTACCTGGACGCCAACAACCTCTACGGCTGGGCCATGTCCCAGTACCTGCCCACCGGAGACTTCCAGTGGCTCAGCCGTGAGGAGATCGACTCCTTGGACATTGGCGCGCTGGATGCCGAAGCGGAACGGGGTTACATCCTCGAAGTGGACCTCCGCTACCCCGCCCACCTCCACGACCTGCACAAGGACCTCCCTTACTGCTGCGAGACCAAGCGTCCGCCGACAGGGAAATACCCCAAACTGATGACCACCCTGGACGACAAGATGCATTACGTCTGCCATTACAGGGTCTTGCAGCAGGCGCTGAACAACGGACTGGAGCTTGCGGCTGTGCACAGGGCGATCTCGTTTCGCCAGTCTCGGTGGCTAGAGCCCTACATCCTCATGAATACCGAGCTGCGGAAGAAGGCCAAGACCAAGTTCGAGCAAGACTTTTTCAAGTTAATGAATAACGCGGTCTTTGGCAAAACCATCGAGAACGTCCGCAAGCGCCTGAACGTCAAGCTGGTCTGCACTCCGGAGAAGTTCTCCAAGTACGTGGCCAAGTCCAATTTCCTGGACCGCACGTATTACACGGAGGACGTAGCTCTCGTGCACCTCGCCAGGGTCAACATCGTCCTGGAAAAGCCCATATACGCCGGCATGTCTGTCCTGGAGCTGAGCAAGTGGCTCATGTACGAGTTTCTGCGGAAGATGAAGGACCGCTACGGTGACCGCTTAAACGTAGTCTACATGGACACTGACAGCTTCGTGTTCGACATCCTATCCCGGGACATCTACAGGGAGATGATGGAGCACTTGGACGACTTCGATACCAGCGCCTACCCGAGGTCTCACCCCTGCTACAGCCCCGCCAACGCCAAGGTGATTGGCAAGTTCAAGGACGAGTGTAACGGCCGATCCTTGTTCGAGTACCTCGGCCTGCGCTCGAAACTCTACTTCATGGACGTTGAGGACGAAGACAACGGATCCAAGGCGATCAAGCGAGCCAAGGGAGTCGCCAAGGGGGTTGTTAAAAACGTCCTAACCCCCGACGACTACAGGGAATGTCTGTTTGACGGGGTGTTGAAAACCACCGTCAACACCCGTTTCCAGTCGTACCTGCACCGTGTCTTCACCGTACAAGTAGAAAAGCTATCCTTGAGCCCGGCCGATGATAAACGCTACGACTTGGCCGATGGTATCAACACCTTACCTTGGGGGCATAAGGACATCCCACCACTGTCCGCAGCAAGAAGGCGAGGCAATCCCGAGGAGGAGCGAGGCGAGCCTACGGAGGTGGACGAGGAGGAGGACATGAACGAAGAGTTCCCGGTGTAGATTTAAGTGTAAATAGAACTAGGTTAACTTTGTAAATATTTTGTAAATAGTATTCGTAAGCAAATATAGTCAAACAGTTTAGTTTACAGCATACATCTGTGTTGTTACTACCCCTTGCATTTCCCTGACATTTACTTTCAAAAGACTCTTCTAATGCAAAACCGAATTTGTCGAAACTACTTTCAAAATTAACCTTTTATGAAATTGTAAAACTATCATGTTTTCAAAAATAAAACTTTCAAAATTGTTAAAAATTCGATATTCTTTCTTAAATACTAAAGAGAAGGACAAGTGAAAACAACAGTTAACGAGAAACAAAACATTTATTGAAACACAATAAGAATATACACACAAACATATTACAATCAAGAACTCAAAAGGTATTTACACAAAAATAGTCTTAAGCGAAGATGGAGTAGAAGAGCCTGCGGACCAGTGCGTCGTTGATGGTGGGAGTGACCGGGTCGAAGAGCTGCACGTAGTCGCTGAGTGGTATACCGAGGACCGCCCGACAGTACAGGTAGGTGAGGCAGTAGTGGTCATAAACAGAAGTACCGTAGCCCTGGAGTCGATACCTGTTGTAGAGACCGCCACGTAGCTCAGTCCGGGGATTGCCACCAGGCGCTTCTCAATCTGGGTGGTGTTCATCGCGGGCGGAAGCAGTCCCCGCCGATTGTGTGATACCCTCATTACTACCAGTTGCACACTTTATCACCACCGGCTTCACTGTATGTGTCAAACCAGTGACTCTGGGGACTCCTGAATAACGGTCCACCCAAAGGTTTTCCAATCGCGTTATGATGTTCATAATCATAATGTAGATTTCATAGTCTTTATTTTCATCCAAATATAAGTTGCAACCATGTGTATACTGACCTCTATGATGTAACTGGATGTTCAAGAACACATTACCCTGATTGGCGGGATTTTGTACTGTATGTTGATAACCGGAATCGACCCAACTGACAGTCGGTGGTGAATCGTTCGAATCTTTTTCCACAAGCTCCAAGTCTCCAGGTAGTTCCGGGGGATTGACACTTCTACTGTTGTCGTGTATGCAACTGCTGACGTTCTGGGAACCTCCCCCTTCGGTTATTTGGTTGGATGATGGTGATGCAAAGTCTTCAGATATCTCCGGAGCATTGCCACTTTCAATGTCGTTTATGCAACTGCTATCAATACATGTGTTGACTTTCTGCGGACCTCTTCCTGCTGAGGTTTGTATGAACGATCTCGGTTGTGAGGAACGATTGTTTCTTCGCTTCCTTCGAACACAGAGGTGGTGCTGACGATGATGGAGACGAAGTCCATCTCGCGACGTGAACGACTCCTCGCAGTATGGACATTTCCAGGTCGCCAGCTTCGATGGTGTGGCGACTGACCGTTTCAGTGATGGTGCTGGCGGTGGTTGTTCAGGACTTCGTGGAGAAAAGTACATGGTGCTGTAGCCTTCCATCGCTTCCAACTCCTTCAAAAACGTCTGGACTGATTCATCCACTTCGATTGCACTAGCCATGTTTGTGTTTACTCTGCAACATCACTAGACAAACTGAAGGTGCGCGTCTGCATTTACTGAAGTAACAAAGCTACGTACCGTACAGTAGAAGGCGGTGGACAATTCTCAAAATCGCGGCAATTATCGCTAATGAGTAAACAGCCTGGGGCAGTCACGTAGGCACGGGATGATGACGTCACCGCGGTCCAAGACTACACTATTTAAGGTAGGTCAATGCGTGCGTGCGTGCGTGTGTGCAGGTTTTAGTTAGGTTTACAGACGCAGGTTTAGGTTAGGTTTACAGACGCAGGTTTAAGTTAGGTTTGAGGATGCATGAACGTCGCGCGTGCATCCTCAAACCTCACTTACATGCTTATTTCGGTCGGGGGGGGCGTCGGGGGGGGCGTCGGGGGGGGGGCTCCTCACTTACATGCTGATTTCGGTCGGGGGGGGGCGTCGGGGGGGGGCTCCTCACTTACATGCTGATTTCGGTCGGGGGGGGCGTTGGGGGGGGGCTCCTCAGGCTCCTCACGCCAGGCGCCAGGTTTAAGTTAGGTTAATGGGTCACGTGACGGGGGGGGAGGATTGATCCTCTGAGGATTACTGAGGATTTTGCTGGTTTTGAATCGGCTATTGCCCCCTACTCGTGTCCAACCCACAGTTACCCATTCATGACTACCTCCCTCAGGAAGTAAGTGATTGAAGACCCGAAAACCACCCCTACGAACAGCCTCTCAGTTGAGGACAACAAGCTTTTGTCCTTAACGGTCGGAATTGCTTCCTGATATCCGACCCTACTTCAGCGGCAGGTGGAATGAATCTTAGTCGGGAGCAGTGGGCTTTACTCAATCGCTTTCTCACTGGGGTGGGAGGATGCAATTATTCAATTTAAATGGGGTATGGCCCACGATTATAATATGACTCTGGGGTGGAGTGACAAACTATGGACTACATAGTTAATGACTGTCCCCTGAGCGCTGTAAAATCCAGTAAAGCTTGGGGTGCGCCGGTACAGTACGAGTTGATCAGGACTAATATCATTTACTAGCCAGAACTGGGACTTGAACGCAAGACAAGGCCACTACCATTATTAATGGAAAGTGTTAGTTTTGTTATCTAGACACGAGTGCAGTGTTTTAAGAGGGGTTTAAGATATTATTTTGGTAGTGGCACTCTAAACACAAATTCCCTTAAGAGTCCGAATTAATAACCTAAGTGATATTATCGATGTACAAATATTGAACCCGTGTGCTTCCTAACACATAACTCATTATCAGATTGCTCTTCAAAGGCAAAGCAAGGCAAAGCAAATATTACCTTTATGAAGTTAATGAAATGTCTGATGAAGATTAACTTTTCATGTGCTATGAGTTACATAACTTACCTTTAAGAAGATTAAAATTACCAAACAGTTTGTAAATATGATCTTATAACGGTTAAAGGAGAGGTGGTGACTTGTAGTTGAGCTAGGTCGTTTGAATATACTTTTACACTCCGAGTCGTTCCTGCATGTTCAAAACGTCAACATCATATTTATCGAATTGAAACAGATTAGATTTTATACCTTAGGAATTTGATAACAAGATTTTAGTATATAAAATATTTTTATTATTTTAAATTAACCGAAAATAACTAGATTAAGATTCAAAGCAAAGCAAAACCTAATTTTTTAACTTACCTGTGAACAGAATGAATACTGTACGTTTCATCAATTGTGAAGATAACTTTTAATAAATAGGTTATTGCTTATGGCTATAACTTAAAATATTAAAATATGTCAAAATATTAAAATATGTCAACCTTTGCTTGCTTCTTAATTAACGCTTGCTCATTTTTTATTATTTTAATATTTTATCTTTACTACCGGTAACTAGTACCAAAACACAACCTCACTGTACGTTTAAAATATTATATGTATCTTGAAATGTACGCTTAGGTGGTTTTTCCAAAAAAGCTCATGTGTTATTTCTGAACCGATTTCGATGATAAAGAAATTTCCTCAATAAAAAGCTGTTTAAGGTGTTTTCAATTTTCAATAACCTCCATTTTGAAAGGTAAATGCCACCCTTAAAGTTATATTACGTGTGCCTATAAGGCCAACTTTGATATAAATGTTAATTCAAATGCAATTTAAAACTGCTCTGTAATCATTGAAACAAAGTTGGAAAGCACTAACTAATGTCAATTAATTAAATTCAAAATCATACACTACTGAAACGGCAACGCAAATTCTTTTGGAAAAAGATGAAGTACTTTGATTGATTTCGAACAAATAGTTTTGTTTAATTTTTCCATATAGGTTAACGACTAAAGTATTTAGGGGATCTAATGACCTTTCCTGAGTCAGTTGAAAGTAAATTACGTGCAGGTCGTGCTTTTTGATGTTTACCCCATGAATAGACCCACATATAAACAGAAAGTCCATTACCCGTGTGAATAAAACTACAATATAAGATGAACTCTGCAGATAGTTTTCGGCTCCCTTTAAGTTATAAAATAAAACTATTATATATGTAATTCAACATTTACATTTGTATGGCTGTTTTTATAAACGATTAAGCTAGTAGAGATGTCGGTGTGATTATTTTGATTATATTTTGGTTTTGATACTTAGTTTTAGAAAATATATACCATATTCACTTTAGTTTTCCCAGGTGCTGTTTCTTATAATTAGTGAAATCTTGATCATAAAATTGTGCATTTTAAACACTAAATCAAAATATATGCTTTAATTGTGTATCAAATGTTATGATAAATAGTAGTGTCATGGCCTTAGTGATTTCAGTATTTTATTTAATGGCCAGTCTTTTCTCTGATTAAGAACTTTGCGTCCCCTATATTTCAGTTGTACCTGATCTTATACCCTCATTATCATAGTCATGCCCTCATAATCATCAATTGATTTTCTTCACCCTATTAGGTTTAGCAAAAAAATACCACCAATGTGAAAGACTATTTTTGCTACTTAAATCGTTAATATTAAGTATATATTATTATATAATAATATTATTTTTAAAATATCAATAAACTCCAAGATACTCAATTAAAGAAGCACTCGTTAAATTAAAAGAACCTGTTATATAAAGGTATTCTTTCACATAATTCTTTTAACATATTGTCAATTTAAACTTTTAAAACCCCTCTTAAACTCAAGATAAAAAGTTATGTCAAACCATTGGATACTCCAACAGATAAATGCAACAGATAGACTAATAGAAACCATTTTAAACAACTTTAAGTGTATTTAAGATATTTCTTTTGTTATTGTAAAGCTTACTTGTTTAAGGCATAATTGAAGGTATTCCAAAAAGAAGGTGCCATTTGTTTCTATTGATAAATACCACCTAACTCCTTGCTGTTATCTGGATTTATAATGTAAGAACGGTCGACATTTCTCACATAATACTTATATCTCGGGTTTAATTTTTTAACAAAAACTCTCTGAGATATTAAGTAAAATATGTTTGCGATACTTAAATATTTATAAAAAACGTTTAATAAAGGCGTTAATATGAACATAAAGCTATTTTATTTATTTTTTAAGCCAGAGCAAATTGTTTTATAATTTTTTCCTCGGATAAATTAAATGGCATTCTCTTTTATTATCTTAACGGTATTTGCTTGAGAAGTAAGGTTATGAGTGAGTTGAGGACGTTTTAACTTTTTACGACCAGTTAAAACAACACAGTGATAAACGAACCGTAACGGTTCCAACCCAGGGCTGCCCAGATGCAATGGAGGGATTAAATGTTGAGAGGGTAATACAATTGATTACACGTTGGAGCTGATAGTGTAGTTGGTTGTGTTTTATTTCATGCAAAATAGCCTATAACATTATGTATTTTGTTAAAAACATGTTCAGTCCATTTTTTTAATTCTTATATATCAATTTTCAACTTTAATTTCAACTCATCCTGTACTCATTTTAGTTTACTTTAGTTTTTAATATATCATTTAGTATTATTATAATAACTGACACTTTATTGAAGAATGTTGTAGCTTAGCGATGATGAACATTTTATTAAAATTACAAAGAATGTTGTTCTACATCAGATTCTTTGGATAAAACTCGACCACCACTCACAAATCTAAGCTGCGCCCTTATTGCAATAGGTTAATCTAATTGCATATAATCCACCAAAACTGTGATACATACATATATAGCTCATATATTAGTCCAGTTCTGGCAAAATCAATAACAGCTTCCATAGATGGAAGCGTCTGCCCACCCATTTGTAAAGTTTGATAGCTGTGTGATTGCTTTGCAGCCCGCTGAACTTCCAACTTCATCACCGGACAGTGGTTATGGTGGTTGTAAAGTGTAAAGTGGCTGTGATACGTGAAGCCGTTGCAGTATTGAAATGGACGTGAAACATTGTATCCGTAATACGTATAATTATTTTGCTATTGTCTGTAAAGTTAGTTATCGTGGTATAATCTTTGTAAACGTTTGAAGGTGGTATATGTTTAGATATTTGATATAATATTTACTTTCTTAGCTGGGCTATGCATAAAAAGTCATTGGATTTGGTTTTCTAAGTTTAAAAACTGTATTTAATACATTGACCATGCCTACTACAGTTTTGAGTAAAAATTAGGAAATCATCCAATTTTTTTAAAACTGGCAGTGTAAAAAAATTAATACGTTCAAAAGAGCTGCGGGTTTATTAGATAAAAAAATGTCCTTCTTTGTTACATAGAAACAATAACATTTTTTTTATGATTTTGACTAAAGATTTATATTGTTGAGTTAACTCAACATTATACATTTCTAAATTAATTACAATATGTACTACTGTGATAGTGTATTTATAATGCCACTGAGTAAACGTGAAATATACTACAACTTGTAAAATTAAACTTATTGTTTTATAGTTTTTATAAATTGTTCCATTGCCACCACCCAAAGTCCAAGTCGTTATATAGGACACTACCAGGACAGTGAACTGTTATCGGACCCATAACATGGAATATACGATTCAACCCAGCTTATAACACTCTTACTTGTAACAAAATATCTGCAAATATAAATTTTCAAAAATATATTATAGTGATAACAGTTTTATTATGTTTTAACCCTATTTTGAAGATGGTCGATTTAATCTATGATTTTTTCAGTCGTTATACATTAAACTAAGCAGTTTATAAAATGGTCCAGTGCAATAAAAAATACCTTAGGACGAAGCGGCCAGTTTAAGTGGTGATAAAAATGTGTATTACCTTATAAATCACGTAAATATACTCTGATTTCATAACTCGATAACACAAACACGGTTGTATTTTGACTGAAAAATTAACGGTTAAAATAAATAATACTATTTAATTATAAAATTTACAAATAATAAATTAACTAGATGAATCTTTCCTGACATTTATTACTAATGATAAACTAAGTACTTTACAAAACATTTTCCTATGAGAAATAATGTTTAATTGATTCTATTGTTGCGATAGTAAGGAGAGTTATTTTCGACAGG
Source organism: Allygus modestus (assembly GCA_963675035.1). Classification (NCBI taxonomy): domain Eukaryota; kingdom Metazoa; phylum Arthropoda; class Insecta; order Hemiptera; family Cicadellidae; genus Allygus; species Allygus modestus. The sequence continues at coordinate 334,550,634 of OY776112.1, read as the reverse complement.
AAACAGTTCGAGACTATGGTAAAAATCAATAACGTACCACCATCACGTAAAATAGATTCCTTAAAGCGAATTCCTGGGGTGTTTATCAAATGATCTAATTGCGTAGCAGTTAAACGCAGCTACTACAGTAATTGCAATTTCAATGTTGTGCCAGAAAAATGTGCTGATTGAGATTTAAAAGTACTATAAATTAATCCTCAGTTTGTACAATTATTACATTTTTAAATTGAATAATTTTTTATCGTAAAATAAGAAACAGTAATATTTTAATTTAAGGAAAATATTTTGCGTACATTTGTTGCTGCAAGCTACAGAAACAGACTGTGACATCCGAACCTTTTCGCCAGATATTCACTGAGTTAGATAAGACACTGGTCAAAGGGAGGGGGCTTTTCTTTATTTTATTTTTGATACATATATATATAAAGTACATCTAAAAATATTATTCTTCATTTCTGAAACGAAAGTGTATTTGAAACTGTACGTTACTGCCAATAATTGTCACAAACCTACAATAACGATGCAGAGGCTCCAGTGACAACCACAATGACAAGTGAGGTCGTATGTCTCCCTCCCAGCCAGGGACGTATATCAAGCACAGCTATGAAAACATGAAAACTTTAGTGGAAGTATTAAAGTTCATCCATTTCATCGAGTTTATTCAAGGAGAAATAATTTTGTATGATGGAAAATAAAAGCTGTTTTTCGGGGTTTACAGTAATAATTGTATGTGTCATTTAAAAGCAAACCATAAACAATTTGATGTTCTGCCAAACTTTTCAAAATACTATTTCAGTGAAAATCCATTTCTTAATACCGTGAAAAAAGTTGATAAAACTGAACTGCCGACTAAAAGTATATGATTATTATACGACAAAATTATATATGATTAGTATACGACAAAGATTAGTATATGAATCATATACGACAAAGTATATGATTAGATACGGCAAAACTACCCTTTGTCGTATATGATTAGTCTTCACCTGTCCCTAAGTTTGCATCAGTTGAAATGTATAAGGTGTTGGATGATAACAATAATAAGGAATTGTTTTAATCTGTTTAATACTCTTTGTTGTAAATCGTTTTATAGTATAAGTTATTCTTTGTTGAGGGTTGGGCGTTTCAAATAGCATCAAATAGAGCTAATCGTGACGGCAGTGAGCTGCCACTGACGTACAACTATGAAGTATTTACATCGTGAAATGGTCTTTGATATCCGTTTTAAAGTTTAGCAATTTCATACAAGATATATCTTTATCTGAACAAACTATATGGCCAAATAGATGCCTTTTCCAAGATTTTAGCAATGTACAAACTCTTTTACTGATTAAATTGTATTCTAACTTCGTTGCATTTTACGTATGATATTAGTAATGGTATTTCGGTACAATTTTTGGTGTGGTACCAGTACATATGCATAATAAATATATGATAGGTTTTAGATACAATACATTTCATTAGTGCTATTCAAAATAGAAACACTTCCTATTTAAAGTTGTGGATTTGTATTTCACTTAGATTTGTAATATTTGTCTACAGTATTTAAATTTATTACACTGTAGAGAAACATAGTAATCCGATTTGGTAAAATAATTATTTGATGTATTTAAAAATTAATTGTATTTCCTACGAAACAAAAATAGTCGATGATTCCATCTTCAATCTTATTTAATAAAAGCTAGATTTAATAGGATCTGAGGGAGGGATTGCCGTTATTGAGCTGATCTTTTGTTAACCAACGTCATCGGGCGGCCGAACGCTTTTGTCACGAGGTAGAAATTGCCTCAATATCTGACAGAGGTCAGAGATGTGCTGTGTGTGGGAGTCGGTCTATTGCGTTCTAAGATATAAAATAACAATGACTAACCCTGACATTCTACCTAATTATAATATTTTGTTGGCAATCATATTTTGTTGTAAAATACAAAGTTATAAACTGTTTATTTTGTATGATATTTTAATTAGAATTATCTATGTACCATCACAAATACTTCATTCCAATCAGATGTTGATAGATATAAAATAAAATGTTCTTGTTTAACGTTAAAAGCTATGTTTACCCTTTAATGTATTTTTAAACTCTTAAATATAAATTAACACAAGTAAATAAAAATGCCTTTATTTACAAGCATCTCTCAGTACAAAACTGTTTTACAGAGTAACTCAAGTCAACATAAAATAGAATTAATTAAAACTTAAAATTCACAAAAATTTACGATACAACATACGAACTGAGTTGTCATCGTGTTTCCTCAGAACATGAGGTGTTAATAATTGCTAATCATTAGAAATTTAAATTTGAAATTGTATGATTCTGTACTGTTTACCTTATTCGATACTTTAATTCCGCATTTTTTTGTATGTGTTGCTGACAATTTTGCTTTATCGCCACACAATCACGCTTATGCTATTTTAACTTAAGCCTTTATTGGACTTCAATATTTTTATATACCTATACTATATGAAGCAATTTTAAACTAGTATATATAATTGATTTTCAACATTTCTGATGGATAGATGAAAACGCTGAAACCATAGTGTTGCTAATAAGCTGCATCGCCCTGAGTAATGAGACACCAATTACACAGAGTCGTCACATAGCAAGTTTAACAAGCTGCCAATGTGACTGTGATTGTGACAATCAACGGATGTATGGTGGGGCGAATGTCATTGTAATCTGAGCCGTCGGATATGTAGATACTGACTGTGGTGATGGGGAATTACTGCTCCTCCATTTCAACATGTCCAGGGCAAATCAATGTCATGGTGTTAAGATCATAAGAATGTACAGGGTTAGTAAATCTATGTAAAGTAGTTATATGGCTACTTTTGTAATGAGTTTTCTAGAATTAAGGTCTTGTAGATGAAGTACATTGTAGAATAAACTATAACATTACATGTTGTTGTTTTCTTTTTAGTCGATTTCAATGGTACAAATAAATATTATTTATAAGTAACTCTATCAGTATCCTCTGTCGTGGGTAAAATATAAAATTATCATCTATACTTATTTAATACGCTAATATGCTTGGGGTTTTTTATGACTGGAACTTCTCCTACAGTTTTCAACCGATTTGTATATTTTTGGTGTCGTTAGAAAAACTTTGGTTTGAAGTTGATTGTGCCCAATTTTGATAAATAACGGACCTAAGGGAAGGGCCCTTTGGTGTCCTTAAAGTTTGTAATTTGTCCATAAGATTAACATTGAGAAAAAATTGTTTTGAATTGTAACGTAATATGTATAAAATTTTGACTATGAAAGTTAGCATTAATCATATAGTCAGTTTATATAGCGAAGTGAGCGAAGCGAGCGAAGCTCTCTTTCCCTCACTTTGTAACGTCATCGCAGTGTAAAGGCTTTACTGATTGATATGAAATTTGGCCAGTAGCAAGGTGATACCGAGGAGAAGGGTTTTCTTTAGACAGATTTTCAAAATTCCTCCTAGGTTACGCCCCACTGGGTCTTAAAATTCACATGTAATTGTAATGGAAGAAATATTTTATTGGGTGTATGTCACATATTTTTAACTGACTTCATTTAAATTAAATAAACAGCTGTTAAAAACTGTCACTGTTTTTTATATTATTTTAAGTTTGTTTACTAAATGTAGCGTTCTAACCCGTAGATCTTCTTTGTTCGCGCTTTAACGTTGTAACTGTTGCTTCGCTCTTCTATGCGTCTAAAGTGTATCGACAGACTATCCTAGGAACGTTTATCCCAGAGTGCAACACATGAAACTTCATGTTAAATAGTAATAAATACTTTCTTCAGGCTAAATTGTTCTAAAAAATCACATTTTACTTTTAGCGAATTTCCCCTATAGGGAAGAAGCTTTTACCATCGGTCTCATGGTAAGACTTAAGACCGAGACCATGATAACTTTTTGTTTTGAGGTCCCCAGATGCCAAAAACACTATTCGTTCAAATTTATATATATATATATATATATATATATATATTCAGTATATATGTGTGTGTCCGTGACTGGGATAACTTGAGTAAAAAACATCCGATTTCGATGAAATTTTGCTCAAATGTGTAAAATGACATTCATGACTTTAAGTTCGAAAACCAGAAAAATCGGACCATGGGAAGGGGGTTTATGGAGGTTTTAAATTTTCCAAAAATCAGTTTTTTGCATTTTTCACCTTAAATTAAAAAAACTGAATTTTGGTTTTGACCATGTTATAGAGCTTAAAAAACAAATAATATGGTGTTTTGAATTATTAACCTAGGATAAGTGGTTGCGGATAAAATCCAAAAAACCTACTCATAAAATTTCCCATGTTAATCTTATGGGAAAAAGGTTTTTGGCTTTTCCTCAGTTTATTTTAATGTAAACTTCAAATTTGCTTTTACCAATCTGCTCAGTTCCACAAAACAATCATTTTGGTGTTTGAATTGTGATTCTATGCCCAACCGTTGCAGAGTAATTCAAAGTGCTAAACAATGTACGAACAATGTACAAAGTACGGTGTCCAATGTTATCCTAACGGAGAATAAATAAAATTTGATACCTTGATTATTTATGAATGTATGTTGACGAAACTTGGTATGTGGTGTCACGTAGTACTGGTATATTGATATTTGCAAAACAATTGATTTTTTGTTTATTATTCCCGTAGCAGCAAACCTGCGTACTCAGCCCCCATAAACTTGGTATGTAACTTCACTTGGTTGAGTTATATTGATAACTGCACAAAAAAAACATTTTTTTGTTCTTTGTTGCAGCAAACCTGCTTACTCAGCCCACATGTTATTCTTATCGAAAATAACTAAAATGTTACATAGCGCTTATTCATGATTAAAGATTGATAAAACTTGGTATGTGGCTTCGCCTAGTTAAATTATATTTTTATTTGCATAAAAACCAATTGTTTGTGTTCCTTGTTTCAGCAAACCTCCGTACTCATTACCAATTTTATTCTTATGGAAAATAATTAAAATTGCTTATATGTGAATATATTTTTATGAAACTTGGTATACGGCTTTATGTGGTATTAAGGACACATATTATGCTTTGGGAATTCGCTGAGTACGCAGCTTTGCTGCGACGGGGGTATAATTAATAATACCAAGCATTTTTGAAACATTGTCATTTTAAATCTTTAATCAAACTTAATAGCACAGTGTAGGTGATTTTTAAGGAAGTATTATTATTATTATTTTTGTTTTGTTAAAATATATGGCAATAGCTGGTACCCGGTACGAATTTTGTCACGTGACCTTCATTAGTTATCATTGATTTCTATTTATTTTCCCGCTGGTAAAAATATTGTTGCTATGGAAACTAAAATTGAATCACTTACTACACTATGAGATTAATTCTGACAATTTTTAAGAATGCACATGTTGAATGCCAGAAGGGCTGGGCCCAAAAATATTTTCAGTATGTATCTGTAGGTAATATTCTTATATACTTATCTTCCTGCCAAATTTTAGCTCCATCATTCCAGAATCATACATTTGTTACTAAACATTACTTACGTATAATTTCCAGTGGGTTGGAGCCCTATAGAACTTTCGGAACGGGAGAATGACATGGTTTGAGTGGAATTTCTGGATCATTTGTTCAGTAATTGGTTATGATGGTTAACATGTGAATAATAAAGGCCAGTGGGGTGGAGCCCTAAATCATATTTTGATCAGGAGTTTGGCCTATTTCTGGTTTGATTATATTAGCTACCTTCCACCTGAACTTCAAATCCATAAATCCAGTGGTAGGTGCGAAGTGATCAGCTAGTAGGGAACAATGGAGACTCCGAGGGCAGGAGGGACAGGAGGGACCCCCCCCCCCCCCGAGGTCTCGTCTGTGACACTTTGCGAATTTTTTTTTTTTGCGAACTTTTTTGCAAACTTTTTTTGCGAATTTTTTTTTTTGCGAATTTTTTTTTTTTTGCGAATTTTTTTTTTTGCGAAATTTTTTTTTTGCGAATTTTTTTTTTTTGCCAAATTTTTTTTTTTGCGAATTTTGTTTTTTGCGAATTTTTGTTGTTGCGGATACTAACCTAACCTAACCTAACCTAACCTAACGTAACGTAACCTAACCTAACCTAACCTAACCTAACCTAACCTAACCTAACCTAACCTAACCTAACCTAACCTAACCTAACGCAACGTAACCTAACCTAACCTAACCTAACCTAACCTAACCTAACCTAACCTAACCTAACGTAACGTAACCTAACGTAACGTAACCTAACCTAACCTAACCTAACCTAACCTAACCTAACGTAACGTAACGTAACCTAACCTAACCTAACCTAACCTAACCTAACCTAACCTAACCTAACCTAACCTAACCTAACGTAACGTAACCTAACGTAACGTAACCTAACCTAACCTAACCTAACGTAACGTAACCTAACCTAACCTCGGATCAGATTTCTGATTGCAGATTCTTGTTCGTCTAGTCGAGCCGAGTCATTTGAGTACCCACATCGTACACTTTGGATGATGTTTACAAAAAAGGGGCCCGCACCACACTTTTGACCTTTTTTTTTTTTGCATTTTTGGAATCTCCTCGTCAAGCCGAGTATTCTCAGTACCCACATGACATACTTTGGATAATTAATACAAGAGTTGAACAGGGTAACGCTACAACCAACAGAGCTAGCCCATCAGCGCTTGCGGTCAATTGAACTAACAGTGAATGCAAATTTTAAGGAGAATATAATTGCAATGCTTTGAACATATACTGCAAAGGGGGGTGTATCGATACACCACCCTTCAAGTACTCTGCACCGAGGCAGCTGTTCGCACAACCGACTGACGCGTCCAGTCTACTGTCTGGGAATGCGGATGTTGTAATTTGATACCTCGACTGGAGGGTGCAGGTGTTCACACAAAAAACCGACAAGTTGAGACCTGTCTGGGAATGCGGATGCTGTAATTTGATACCTCGACTGGAGGGTGCAGGTGTTCACACAAAAAACCGACAAGTCGAGACCTGTCTGGGAATGCGGATGCTGTAATTTGATACCCCGACGGGAGGGCGACGCGACCCTTCCAGGAACCCATTATAGTCCGCCCGTATCGAATTCCGAGCAATAAATCACCAGTTGTCAAACACCCACGGTATCATTCTTGTTTTAGGCTTCAACAATTCCTGACGTATGGGGGAGCGAAAATCTCCCCCTAACCCATTATGTGTTAGGGGGAGCGAAAATCTCCCCCTAGTAATTAAATAAACAGAACACCAGTTGTCACGGTCTCATTCTTGTTCTAGTCTTCAACAATTCCTGACGTATGGGGGAGCGAAAATCTCCCCCTAAGCCATTATGTGTTAGGGGGAGCAAAAATCTCCCCCTAAGCGGTGCGCGGGTCGCGACACGCCACAGTCTCTTGATAGACTTCTTCGAAGACGGACGTCTACATTAATTCGATAACAATGTCGTTTATTCATCAGAAATCGTGTGAATGTGTGAAGACTGAACTGGACTTGTTTTCGTTACCGCCTACGCAGACCAGCATCGAGAGTGGTAAATGGGTTCAATACAAACCGATCTCATCGCTGACGGACGATTCGCCAATAGAGTTTGTAATACCCGGTCACGGTGACGAGTACACGGACCTGACACAAACGTTATTACACGTGAAAGCCGCTATTGTGAAACAGGACGACACTAAAGCGGACGGTGGGCAACCTGCTAAAGAGGTGGGCCCGGTGAACAATTGGCTCCACTCGATATTCAGTCAAGTGGATCTCTATCTCAATCATAAACTGGTGTCACCACAAAACAACACGTACGCTTACCGTGCCTACTTGGAAAACCTATTGAACTACGGATGTAGTGCGAAGAATTCGCACCTGACTAGCGAGCTGTTTTTTGAAGATTCGGCCGGACAAATGGACGATTGTGACGAATTGAACGAGGGATTGAAAAAGCGTCGCGATCACACGAAAGAAAGCGATGTTTGCGATATGGTCGGTCGATTGCACATCGATCTGTGCAATCAGAACAAATTCATGTTGAACGGTGTCGAGATGCGATTGCAACTTAACAGATCCAGAAACTCGTTTTGTATAATGTCCAAAACGCTAACTACCTACAAGGTGACAATTAAAGAGATTAGTCTTTTCGTACGTCGATGTAAGATCAATCCGAGCGTATTGTTGGCGCACAGCAAAACTCTCGAGACCGGCACGGCCAAGTATCCGATCACGCGTGTAGAAGTGAAATCCTTCACACTACCCTCCGGTATAATGAGTAAAGCTTTAGACAGCGCATTTCTCGGTCAGTTACCGAAACGTGTGATAATTGGACTGGTCAGTAATCTTGCGTTCAACGGAGATTTCAAGAAGAATCCCTACAACTTTCAACACTACGATATGAATTATCTCGCATTGTACGTGGACGGTGAACAAGTACCGGCCAAACCGTTACAGCCCGTTTACACATTGAACAGTGAGACGTATATACTCTCTTATTACACATTGGTCACTGGCACCGGAATCCAGTTCTCCGACGCAGGTAATGAGATCAAGAGAGGTGACTATCCGTACGGTAATTGTCTTATGGCGTTCGACTTGACACCGGACATGTCCGCGGCTGAGTCGAGTCACTGGAATCTCCTGCGCAACGGTAATCTACGTATCGAAATCGGATTCTCCAAAGCGTTGTCCGAGACCGTCAACTGTATAGTGTACGCCGAACTGGACAACGTCATCGAGATCGATCGTCACCGTAACGTAACAGTTGACTTCAGCGGGTGAATAAAAGCGAACGCCAAACAGAAATATTGTCTGACAGCGAGTGCATACAGTTTACTTCAAGGGTGAGCAGACGCAACACCAGTCAGTAGTACGGTTGAAGTCACACGGTAAGGACGTGAACATGGACGCTTACGCTTCTGCGGACGACTATATCAAATCGTTTATTCAGGAGATTGAGGTTATGAACAATAATGCTAGTGATCAGACGTTGGCATCACCTCAGTCGTCATTTGTAAAACCGACAACTGCCTGCAAGAGACGAAGGAGACCAACTCCCATCGAAGTGGAAACCAAGAAACCAGGATGGGTGCCAAAACCAACAGATGATTCTCCCATAGTGTCATGGATGGACGATGGGAATACTTTCGCAGTTCAAAACCCGGGAAACAAAGGACAAATTTTATTGAAAATGGAAATGTACGATGGTACAGATATGGTGTTCATGTGTGGATTATTTTTGGACAAAGATGGTGAAATGCACCAAAGTGTTAAACAAGTAGTTGATAAAGTGGAAAACATGTGGATCTATAAATCAACAGGAGTACCGACAATTACAGGCTTAACTCAAACTGTTACACAACGCAGTGCAGTTTCGCAGCCACCGCCTAAGAAGCGAGCTGTGAGGAAGAAACAACGAGTGGCGTCGGCATTCAACTAGAGCATCCGCATTCCCAGACAGGTCTCGACGAGTCGGTTTTTTGTGTGAACACCTGCGCCCGACCCTTCGGACCACCCACGTAGAAGAAAATGGCGGCGAGGGTTTATAAGGCGGGGCCCCGCCCGATTGAACATCATTCGCCACCAGACCACCACCTCACATAGACCTACTCCAACTACTACTACTAGAGATGTCGAGCAGCAGCACTTTCAAGCTAGAGTTTCCGGGCGTGAACGGCACTGCAGCAACCGCGGACCTTAGAGCTACCCTCAACAACTGCAAGTCTGACTCTCCGCTCTACACCAGGATAGCCGATCTCCGAGAGGAATGCGGCTATCTCATCACTGCGATGGAGCGAGCCACTACACCCTTTGGCGAGACAATCATCGTGATCCTGGAGGGGCAGGTCGGGGATGACTTCTTTCTGCGAGTCTACCTGCCTAGGCGCTTCAACGAGGTCCTGAGCAACACCGACATCGAGCGCTACAACAGCGGGTTTGGAGAACGCCTTCGCTTGGTGAAGCGCAGCCCGAGGGGTTCCAATAGCAGATTCACACCGTTGGAGTTTATGTAAAGCAAGACTTGAAGATTATGTTAATACCTTTGTAAATTAGTTTTCGTAGTCAATACTTATAGTCACGTTCAGAACATAACCACTGTGTTATTTATTTCACTTAACCCCAAAAATGTCCTTTGGTAGTAAGTTTAAGAGTGTGAGTATGGTAACTGTGAGGTGTTTAGTAGCTCAGTAGTAATCATGGGCTTGATGTGGAAACATCCGTTCTCAGCCATTGTGGCGGGACCTTCGGGTTGTGGCAAGTCTCAGTTTGTGTCAAAGTTTATAAAACACATTACAGAAATGTGTGACACACCATTTACCAGTATAAACTGGCATTATGGTAGTGGTGGTGGTGGTGATGGTGGTGGTGACCCGAAAAATGTCACCATTAACCACGTAGAAGGTCTACCAAACTTGGAGGATTTTTCTGGTAACGAGCCGATACTTGTGATTATAGACGATATGATGCGTGAGGCCGACAACCGTGTGGTGGATCTTTTCACAAAAGGTTGCCATCATCGCAACATTAGTGTGTTTTTCATTACACAAAATTTGTTTCATCAAGGACGCGGGCAGAGGGACATCTCACTGAATGCGCATTACATTGTGTGTTTTAAGAATCCTAGAGATAGAGTTCAGATTAGGTACTTGGCCAGACAAATATATCCAGACAGCCCGAAATTCATCGAGGAGGCGTACGCTGACGCTACGAGGAATCCACACGGCTACCTACTGATAGACTTGAAACAATCAACAGACGAGAATATGCGAATACGAAGTTGCATATTTCCAGACGATTCTACCAACTATGTGTACTTTCCAAAGAAAAGGTAATTTCGCCATCAGTAGTAATCATGTCGTGCTTGCGGAAGGACGCAGCTCTGCTTACGGCTTTCATACACGCAACACCCAAGGAGCGGAAGGCACTGTTAAAGGTGTGTGACAAGAGCCGCATTCGCTCAGTGTGTGAGTGCGCATACAACGTGTTGCGAGGTAACGTTCCTCTGGCGAAGAAGAGTAAAAGTCAGTTAAGCAAACACAAGGCGACGCTACGTCGATTGGTGAAACGCGGCGAAGGCTGGTCAAAGAAACGAAAGTATCTCATACAAAAAGGCGGTGGAATCTTTATACCATTACTTTTGAGCGCAGTACTACAAGCAGCACTGAGTAGATAAAAATGGCTGGCATCAACAATCAGTTCTATTTGACACTGCCCAGCAACAGTTCGATGCAGTATTATCCGAAAAATACAGTTGCAAATTATATAACACATTTGCCGAGAGCTATTCAACTGGACGCTGGCGACTGGGAAATTGCACTTGTGGAAGCGCACTATCCAATGACATTTCTATCTGTCGGTAATGACGAAACAATTGACATTTGCATACAACCGCAAGAGGAAGCAAAAGTGAACATAGAAGCGTTGGCGCGGGTTATGGACAGCACTGCCGATGTAACACCGGTGGTGTCTGCTACTCCAAAACAAAACCACAGAATTAAATTGAAGACTGGTGATTACGCAAATATTCAAGAATTGTGTGATCATATCAATTCACAAGAACTAGCGATTACTTTTGGTGTAAAGTTCACCGTTGAAAACTCATACAACAAATTCATTGAAGTATCGATGGGAACTGATGTTGGAAAAATTACATTAAGTCCAACGTTAGCGCTTCAATTGGGGTTCGATCCGAATGAATTGACGCTGGAAGGTGATGCAGTTAACAAAAGCATCCGTTCGCCCAACATTCGTCTTGGCTTACCGTCACACATGTACGTGTATTGTGATTTAGTCGAGCCGCAGATGGTCGGCGATACAGTCGCACCGTTATTGAAAATTGTCAATATATCCACGTCTACTTATGTATACGGATTGCATAAATCAACATCATTCATCGATCCGCACTATGTGCCTGTTATGAATAGATCTTTTGACAGTGTGGAAATTGACTTAAGAGATAACATTGGTAATCATTTGCCATTCCACTTTGGAACGTCGTGCGTGAAGTTACACTTTAGAAAAGTAGCTAGCCATTAGTGCAAATATGGAACATGCAAAGAAGATGGTAGTTGTGCCGCAAGAGTTGATTGATCGACTGCAATCAAATGCTACGGATAACAGACCGACTAATCTATCCAGTGAAAACAGCCTCGACGCGGAGATGCAACAAATATTGAATAACAAACGTATGGACGATAGTGAAAAGTGGAAATTGTACAAACAGGCGTTACATCGCTTCTTGCATATTGCAGAGAATAGACGCCAACCGATAAGCATACCAATCGTGGAGACGGGTGGGATTGAACATAGTCGACGAGCGCACCCCGCTGCGGAAGGTGGTCCAGTGGAAGAGATTGTGGAGACGTTTTCCAAAACTTACAGATCTGATGCCCGCAATCTTTTACGTTTCATGAAACGTGACGGCAGCTTAATCAGTTGGGACAGTGGCTATTCAGTGTACATCAACGGTGTAAAAATCCCAGACTCAAATCTAGTGGATATCTTAAATTGCATAGTAAAGGTGCGTATGCGTGATTACATACCGCCAGGATGGCGGGAAGTGCTCATCGCATTGAAAGCGATGAACGTTCCAAAGGACTATATGAATAATCTAAGAGCACTAAAGGAAATAAATGCCGAATATCGATCATCATTCACAGGAGGAGAAGGATCAGACGATGACGTGGAAGACACATCAACTGAATCAATACTGAGAACACCTCTAGTAAATCGGCTTCGATCGGCAAGAGGAAAACGTGTAACATCTACACCGACAGGGCAGTTTGATCTTCTAACTAGAAACAAGCCGTCGTCAAATTTGGACAAGTGGGAAACGTACACAGGATAGGTTTTCAGTATTATGGAGCGTTTGTATTACAATCCCATCGAACCTTCGTCGTATGGCGGTGTAGCTCCTTTAGCGCGAGCTGCAAAACCAGTTTCAAAACGCAAAGTGATTGAATGGTTACAAACACAGGACACTTACACATTGCACAAACCGGCACGCAAGCGTTTCCCGCGCAATCCTTACATAGTGTATGGTCCATTTGAATTGTGGCAAGCGGACTTGAACGATATGCGTGGTCTTAGTAAACACAACGACGGCGTCAACTACCTACTGACTGTAATAGACGTGTTTAGCAAACACCTGTATGTGCGGACGTTGAGGCGGAAAGAAGGAGCTGAAGTGGCCAACGCTTTCGAGGAGATATTTGCTGAAGCGACCGACACACCTCGCTGTTTACAAACTGACAAAGGTACTGAATTCACCGGTGCCAAGACGAAAAGGTTATTCAAACAATACGGAATCATCTATGTCACTACACAAAACCCAGATGTTAAAGCGGCCGTAGTGGAACGCGTGAATCGCACTTTGAAAACACGCATGTGGCGATATTTGACTTACAAAAACACATATCGTTACGTAGATGTGTTGGACAAACTGGTTAGTGCATACAACAACAGCGCTCACAAGAGTCTAGGCAACAGAATACGGCCAGTCGATGTGACTGTCGACAATAAGCGAATATTGCATCAGGTATGGCGTCGCATGTTCGGTAAGATACCGCGTCGTGTTAAGGCAAAACTGACAGTTGGCACCACAGTGCGCATATCTAAGGAGAAGGGTACATTCGCAAAAGGTTACGAGACTAATTGGAGTAAAGAAGTGTTTGTGGTGCGTCGTGTAAACACATTGATGCCTCTGCCAATGTACACTTTGGCGGATCTCAACGGTGAACAAGTGACTGGTCAGTTTTACGAATATGAATTACAAAAAGTGACAATATACAACGACCATCTTTTCAAGATTGCTGAAATACTAGCCGCTAAGGGTCGTGGTCGCAGTAAGCGTTATTTCGTCAAGTGGGCAGGTTACGGAGACGAGTTCAATTCTTGGGTAAGAGCGCAAGATTTGCAAAATGCCTAATAGCAACCAGTTCTATTTGACATTGCCCAGCAACAGCTCAAAGGATTATTTTCCAAAAAACACAGTGTCCAAGTACACTACACATCTGCCGAGACAAATTCGATTAGAAGGCGATGGCGAGTGGGAGATGGCTTTGGTCGAAGCGCATTATCCATGCTCCTTTATGACTGTGGACGATGAATCGTGTATTTGGCTCGACTATAAACTCGTTCTGCCGAGTATTCCCGTCACACTCAGCGTCGAGCACATTATGCTAAAGATGAAACCCGGTTATTACAAGAACATAACCGATTTATTGAAAATGATCAATAAAGCGAAGGATGTAACCCAGTACTTGTACTTTGAGTATGACAAAGAGCAGGACAGAGTCAAGATCACGACAATGGTGGACGGTATAAGCAAAGTGCATTTCACCGAAGCGCTGTCTCTCCAGTTGGGTTTCGATCCGTACGAGAACGTTTTGACAAATGACCTCACAGCGATATGGCCACCAAATCTGACTATGGGACTGCCGACACACTTGTACGTGTATTGTGATCTGATTGAACCGCAGCTGATTGGCGACACTACAGCGCCGCTTTTGAAGATTATCAACATTGACAGAGATAACTACACACACGGCGCGCATAAGACTGTGCATTTCATCAGTCCTCATTATGCGCCAGTTATGAAAGGAACATTTGAAACGATCGATATTGACCTAAGGGATCACGCTAGTAAAAAAGCGTCATTCCTCTTTGGGACGTCGTACGTGAAGCTTCATTTCAAAAGAGTAGCTCAGCAATTATGAATACAAACGATCCCTACTTGGCTTACTACCGTCGCCAACAGTTGCAGCAGACCGGCGGCAGTATCGATAGGGTATTTCGCGGTGCACCCTACCAGCGCGGACATGGAATTGGCAGTTTCCTAGGCGGTATGTTCCGCACCATCACACCGCTACTCAAGTCGGGAGCCTCTGCTGTGGCCAAAGAGGCGTTGAAATCCGGTGTTGGATTCTTGGGCGACATGGCCATGCACCAGCGGGATCCCAAAGAAGCCGCTAGAGATCATTTCAGCCAGTTTACAGACTCGCTAAAACGCAGGGCGGACGGCAAACTTCAACGTGTGCTAAGTGGCGGCGGCGGCTCTCGCGCGAAACACCGTCGCGTAACGCGAAAGAATACCGCGAAACACCGACGCGCTACTCCTGCGCGAAAGACTAACGCGAGACTCTCGCGTAAGAGGAACGCGAAGCGCGCCATGTTCGGCGGCCGTCGTGTCACACCGCAGTCTTTGACGAAACTCCTTCGAGGAAGGTCGTCGTCGTCATCCAAGAGCAGCAGCAAGAAGAGAAGGTCAGTTAGGAAGAAGACGAGGAAAGCAGTGAGGAGAACTTCCGTACGTGATATATTCAATTAACACACACGCTAGCAATGTCGTTTCTACATCAAAAGTCGTGTGAATGCGTCAAGACGGAATTGGACTTATTCTCCCTACCGCCGACGCAGACCAGTATCGAGAGCGGCAAATGGATTCAGTACAAACCAATCTCCACACTGACTGATGATTCGCCCATCGAGTTTGTTGTGCCCGGCAACGGCGAAGAATACACCGATCTTTCGCAAACAATGTTGGAAGTTACAGCGTCTATTGTCAAGTCGACAGGAGCGGCAATCGCAGATGTCGAAGAATCGAATAAAATTGGCCCAGTCAACAATTGGCTGCACACGTTATTCAGTCAAGTCGATATGAGTATGAATCAGAAACTGGTCACACCACAAAACAACACTTATGCATATCGAGCGTATATTGAAACATTGCTGAATTACGGCTATGATGCTAGGAAATCACATTTAACATGTGGATTGTGGAACGCGGACGATGCCGGCCACATGGACAATACTCTGGACGATAACGATGGACTAAAGGCGAGACGAAAAATGACAAATAAAAGTCGTGAAATCGATATGCTCGGTCGCCTACATGTGGACATGTGTAATCAGAACAAGTTCCTGTTGAACGGTGTGGAACTGCGTTTTAAACTTATCCGATCAAAAGATTCCTTCTCCATTATGTCGGATGATGGTGACTACAAGGTGCACATTGTTGATGCGAATCTCTGGATACGAAGGTGTAAAGTTAGCCCCACTGTACTGTTGGCGCACAGCAAGACGCTTCAGACCGGCACAGCTAAATACCCAATCACCAGAGTGGAATTGAAAACATTCACACTGCCGTTTGGAGTGAGGAGCAAAACTTTGGACAATGTGTTTCTAGGTCAAGTGCCGAAACGAATCATTGTCGGACTGGTCACCAACGCCGCTTATAATGGCGATTTAAAAAAGAATCCATTTAACTTTCAAAACTTCAAAACCAACTACTTCTCGCTGTACGTGGACGGTGAACAAGTGCCGTCCAAACCGCTACAACCACACTACGAAACCGGCAAGGGAAAATACGTGATGGCGTATCACAGTCTGTTTTCAGGCTCCGGCATACACTTTAGCGATGCTGGTAATCTCATAAATAGAGACGATTACGACGATGGATACTGTCTGATGGCATTCGATCTAACACCTGATATGTCAGCAAGCGACACGACTCATTGGAACCTAGTGCGCAACGGTAGTGTGCGTATGGAGATTGCTTTCGACACGGGGCTCACAGAGACTGTCAACTGTCTGGTATACGCAGAGTTTGACAACGTCATCGAAATCGATCGTCATCGCAACGTGTCTGCGGACTTTGGCGGTTAGATCGTCGGCGGCGGCCTCCTCCTCCTCAGTCAACAACCAACATTCGCACAAGATGGATCGTTTATGCAGAGTACCGCGTAAAAATTCCGCATCTCCAATTATTGTGGATTTTCAATGTTTCAAGGACAACGCAAATGACTACATTCTGAAGGAAGTGTGCGTCTTGGAATTGGTCAGTGGAACACTGCTAATGCATCATATCGCCAAATCACCATTCAGTCGAGATTTCCTATCACAAGAGAAACTGCGTGAAAGCTATTGGCTCACAAAACACTGTCACGGATTGGAATGGGACCAAGGTGATATCTGGTTTCATGTGCTAGAGGAAAAGTTACGTGCATGCATCGCCAAACGACCGATTGTCTACGTCAAAGGTGCTGAGAAAAAAGAGTTTGTACGATACAATTTCATCACGGATCACTGTACTACTAATGTCATGGATATCAACGATATTGGCTGCGGATCACTATCGTCAATCAACAGTCTACTATCAACAAACGCAGTGCGATGTCGCCACCACAGAACAGCTCACACACGATGCGCTCTAGCCAATTGCATCACATTACGCAGTTGGTTACATCTAAGCACAAATATCGCTGACGCTGATGATTACGCTGACGATGGTGAGAGTGATACCAGTTCCTGCTTTTGTTTTGCTACTAGTACTACTACTCCTACTACTGACTGTGGCGTCGACACAGTAGAATGAATACCTTAGAGATACAAAAGTGTATGGCTAAACTGCCCGTACAGAATGTTGGTGTCTACGCTGCGGATCAATTGCCCCATTATATTTCACCATCTACTGCTATGATTGTGAACACTGATCCACACAATGAAGACGGCACTCACTGGGTCGCTTTCTACCTTAACAGAGGAGGAGGAATAATTGAATTCTTTGACAGCTACGGTCAACCGCCACATCTTCAATTCTACCAAGGATTCCTGAGACGCAACGCTCGTCGCTACCTGTACAACGAGCATCGCCTTCAAAGTGACAACACTCTGGTCTGCGGTCAATACTGCCTTGTATTCCTGTACTGCCGCACCCACTACGGCATGAAGATGAAGGACTTTGTGCAGCTCTTTGAACACTCTTCTTTCGGCCACAACGATGCACTGATCAGAAGACTCTTTGCACAAATGTATACCAATTGAGTTTTGAAATTTTGCATTTTTTATCAATAAACTAGTTGTGTACTCAGAATAAAAAAAAGAAACATTCTTATTATTTTCCATCCTCGCCTCCTTTACCCCAAAGTGGGGCAGATCTATCATACAATGACATTAGCAGGTGCATTCTAGTCTTCAACAATTCCTGACGTATGGGGGAGCGAAAATCTCCCCCCTAAGCCATTATGTGTTAGGGGGAGCGAAAATCTCCCCCCTGGTAATTAAATCAGTTGAACAACAGTTGTCAACCACAAATTGGGACAGACCTATCATACAATGATTGTAAAGTAACATTCATATCTGAACCTGGTTTATATGAATTAACATATTCCTGAATAATTTTTTTTTTTTACTTTAGTATCTTAAGACTATGTGAGGGGAGAAAAAAAAGACAAATGTATATACGAACAATTTGGCTATTTATTTACACACCTTATATATATTTTACATCGAGTATGTGCTCCTAAACATTTGTGTTTGGCTAGCAAAAACGAGACTCGACACAAACTAACGACTAGAAAAAAGGAGCACATTTCTAAGTTTTACGAGACTCGATACAAACTAATGACTAGGTTTAGCAAAATCGGAAATTTACAAGTCAAGTCAGGGTCTTTGGTAATATGACACAACCACTCAACGCTCCTCATCCTCCGCCTCTTCATCGTCTTGAGGGATGTCTTCGGGCTGAGGTGGAACGTCAACATGTCCCCAAGGCAGTGTATTTACTCCGTCCGGAAGGATGTAGCGTTTGTCATCGTTACAGCTCAAGGATAGCTTGTCGACTTGAACTGTGAAGACGCGGTGGTTTCGGGACTGGAACCTGGTGTTGATGGTTCTCTTCAACACGCCATTGAAGAGGCATTCCCGATAGTCGTCAGAGGTTAGATTGTGTTTTACAACACCTCTAGCGACTCCCTTGGCGCGCTTCACCGTCATGACCTGCAACTCGTCATCTTCAGTCCTCTCCTCGAACTCGACTATATCCATGAAGTATAGTTTCGAGCGAAGACCGAGGTACTCGAGCAGCGGAAGACCGTTCGCTTCATCCTTAAACTTTCCGATGACTTTTGCGTTTATGGGGCTGTAGCAGGGATGGTTTTGGGGGTACGCACTGGTGTCGAAATCGTCCAGGTGCTCCAACATGTCCTTATAAACATCTTCAGTCTGGATGTCGAACACGAAACTGTCAGTGTCCATGTAGTCAACCTTCAGACGGTCGCCGTAGCGGTTCTTCATCTTTCGAAGGAAGTCGTACATGAGCCACTTGCTCAGATCGAGGACACACATTCCGACGTAGAGCGGTTTGTCCAGGACGATATTGACTTTCGACATGTGTACAATGGCGACGTCATCGTTGAAGTAGGTTCGGTCCAGGAAGTTTGACTTGGCTACGTACTTCCTGAACATCTCCGGCGTACACACCAGTTTAGCGTTCATTCGCTTGCGAACATTCTCGATCGTCTTGCCAAAGACCGCATTGTTCATAAGCTTAAAAAAGTCTTGTTCAAACTTGGTCGTGGCCTTCTTCCTCAGTTCGGTGTTCATTAGGATGTAGCTCTCTAACCACCGAGACTGACGGAACGAGATGACGCGATGCACGTTCGCAAGCTCCAGTCCGTTTTCCAGCGCCTGCTGCAGGATTCTGTAATGACAGATGTAGTTCTTCTTGTCATCCAGAGTCGTAACGAGCTTCTTGAATTTCCCTCCTGGCGGACGTTTGGTCTCGCAGCAGTAGGGGAGATCCTTGTGAAGGTCGTGCAGGTGGGCGGGGTAGCGAAGGTCAACTTCCAAGACATAGCCGGTGGGTCCTTCGGGGTCCAACGCTGCAATGTCCAGGGACGCGATCTCCTCGCGGCTGAGCCATTGGAAGTGTCCCTGTGGAAGACACTGGGACATGGCCCAACCGTAAAGGTTGTTGGCGTCCAAGTATAGCAGGTGATTCGTTGGCTCTTCAGGTCGTCGATCTTCAGGGCGACATCCATCATGGTTGGCCTTGGCGTGTCTGGTGATCGCCTGGGAAATACCTCCTCTGATGCCTTGCTCGAAGAAGAGGTACATATCAAAGTCCTGTATCGTATCAAGCTCCACTCGACAGGTCCTTAACATAACATCCCAGGCGTATGACGGTAGGGTGTAGTAGTGCGCAGGGTCTAGTTCGTATTCAGCCATCGACGTGTCCCTGAAGCGTTCAAAGACGTCAGTCAACAGCGCAATGTCACAGCGCAGGTACTTCTCAGCGTAGTCCTTGAGGTTCCTACAACCGAAGGTTTCCCACACGTTGCGAGCATGCTCGTAGTCTGCATCCGTTATGTCCTCCAGGGTAAGGTCGTTGTGGAAATCTCGCTGCAGAGGCAGTTCCGTAGTATCTTCCAATACGGCGTTCGACGTTACAAAGTTGTACGGGAACACGCCTTTCCTACGGACTAGATCGAAGAGGTGGTCTTCGGGGAATCTCTTCCTCGTCTCCAAGAGTTGAGCTGGTGGAAGTGCGGCTGCGAGGCTGGCGAGGCTCAAAGCCAGGAACCTGTAGGTGTCGAGGAACCTGACTCTGAATCCTGGCTGTCTTTTTCCACGCCCTTGCATCCCAACCGGTGCCGCTGCTCGGTCGAACAGGAACCGCTTCGTAAAAGCGATGTACCGCTCTTCCGTGTGAGCCAACACCTCAACATCACCAGGGTCGACCGCCAACTCCCGCACTATGAAGTGAGCGTCGTAGTTGGAGAGATTGTGGAAGTAGCAGTTGACTACTCGCTGCTCCCTGTAGCGTAGGTTACATGATCTGTGCGCAGCGCCACGGAACTCGTAGGGCGGCGCGTGGTTGTGATCACGAACCTTTGGGTCTTCGCTTGAAAATGCCGATCCGCAGAGGTAGCAATTCGCTGTCGAGTTGTACTGCATCGTTTCGGCTGGGGTCAGGACAGGGCGCAGATTTCTTGCTTCGTACAGGAAGTTCCACAATCGCTCAACATCAGTTTTCAACATCTCCATAAATGTCTTTGACGCATCATCCCCGAAGTAGACTCGAGGCTCAAACTCCTCAAGTCCGTACGAGTCGATGATCTGGTACGCAAAGGCGTATGGGATGTGGATGTGGGTGGCTACTCCTCCGTGCGGTTCGTCGACTTGTTCATCCATCTCCGCGGTCGGCAGTAGAGCACACTCAAAGTCCGCGTAGATGGTGAAACGCTCGCGTCGGGTGAACTCTGGATGGCTGAATTTGATTTCAGTCTTTTTCGGCGTATCCATGCGAATAGGGGCTGAAGCGGAGCAGTATCGCTTATGCTCCTCCAGACGCTGTGCACCCGTCAGACCGAGCTTGTTCGGACGGTTATCAAAGTGCGCGAAGCACCGCTTACAGATGAATATCCTACCCATATGTGCTGTAAGCTGGGGACGGATCAGTCGACCAAGGTCTTTGATGTAGGCGTAGTGACTATCACCGTCCGTTGTCACGTACAAAAGGTCGCAATGGTCTTCACGCTCCTGCCTACAAATCTTCAAGGGAAACACGGTGTCCTGATACTTTGGTCGTCCGTCAGGTTTCTGACCCACGCACGTGTGATCAATACCATAGACGTTGATGCTGATGTTGTTTGTCCGCTCAAACGTCTTGATACTCTTCAGAGCAACGGGGAATTGAAGGCCGGTCCAATCGTATCGGGCGATGATGTCGTCGGTGTACGATGCCGGTCTATCGGGGTTCTCTTGAACAAACTTTCCCAGGACCGCATACATAAAACACCGCTCATCGGCGTTCGATACGTTGACGACTGCTTTGGTGTTCTCCAGAGACATAGGCAGTGGGAGCCAAGCTCGACCATCTTCACCTAGAGGAGTGTATTCGTTGATGCCGACCTCCAAATCACGAACGCGAAGGTATGTCCACCCGGAGCCGATATGATCACACTCAGCCTTCTCTCTGATAAGCTTCGCAAAAGCTGTTGAAATGTACTGGTTCAGGTCCGAGGTCACCGTCAACGGAGTCATCTTCGTTTTGAAGTTGCGCAGGCAGGTGTTGTTGTGAATATTTTGGAATTCACACTCCAGCTTCAAGTTGACCTTAATGCTGCGGTGTTTCGCCAAGGTGTTCTCAAGCAACTCCGTAAGGCTAACAATCAACAACGCCATCACTTCTCCGATTGTGACGAGATTCTCCATCGGTCGCTGCAGACGGTAGGTTAAGAGGCGGTTGCGGAAACCCCGTTGAATGAGTGAGAATACGGGGCTTGACTGTCCTGCTCCAGTCATCTCAACATCATCGGGTTGTTGGTGTGTGCTCGTTCCAGGTTGTGGCTCCGTGCTCGGACCTGGCTGGGGTTCATCCTGTTCCATGGATGCTCGGTTCCGGATCAGGTCCTTCATGATCGGGCAAGAGATCCTCTCATGATGGTCCTTGTTGAACCCCGTGTTGAAATCCCGGTCGCAGTATGCACAAGGGAATCTCCGTTCTTGACCATCACCGTGAAATTGCATGGTGTGTCGACGCAGGTTGTCTTCCCTCTTGAATTCGACGCCGCATGTGCCGCATATGAACCTGCGGACTCTGCTGTGTACCGAATCCACATGTCGACGCAGGTGTATTTCACGACGGAAACGGCGACCGCATTCATGGCAGGTGTGGTGGTCAGGACCCGGTCCTTCACCTGAAAATAAAAATAAAAAACAGATTAGGATAACTAAAGATACAAATTCCCCTCTCTCGAGAATCACATTTCAAAATGGAGTTGTTAATTAAAAATATCAATTTTCAAACAGGGAATGTAATCTTCTGTACTGTTTGTCTACATTCATGATTCGGGGTTCAAGGCTAAGGATGTAGCTGCAATATTGAGCTGCGCCAACCCTAAAGAAGCATTATGTTTTAGGGGGAGCGAAAATCTCCCCCCTAGCAATTAAATCAATAGTACACCAGTTGTCACGGGCTCATTCTTGTTCTTCATGTACCTAGTTAAATAATTATAAAAAAGGTAATTAGTTTCAAGGGGAAAAAGTTATTTTAATGTGGATTCTCACCTTCAACGGAGTGTTGATTGACATAGGCAGTCGTCTGCGGAGCATCAATCACCTGCCGGGGTGGAATGACTCGGTGGTTCGCTTCCATGTGACGCTCTAAAGCTCCCCGGTCTACGAAGGTGGCTCGACAAAGCCGACATGCAGCTACTCCATCTGCAAACGCACAAAACGATTAGATTGTGAAATGTTTAACACCTACCTTTTTTTTTTAAAGTATGTAATGTGGGTACTCTGATGACTTGGCTTGATGGGGCGAGCAATAACATAAGTTATTACAATTAAATTATATTGATATAGTCATGTAATTTTAAATTTAAAAAACAAAGAGTTCTCTATTCGCGCTAAATAGTTAAAGCTGTTAAATAAAAATAATAGTATCACTCTGCGGTTATATTGCATAACGTATTTCTATATTACTAACATTTAGGTCTGATTAAAACAATAATGCAACGCAAAAAACGTACCTTGCTGCGTTGGTGTTGGTGTTGGTAGTTGTGGTCTCAAGCCGTGGAATCTGATGTGGTGTTGCACCAAATTGTTTCTACGCACGAAAATACAACCACAAATGGTACAAACGTGTGTGGCGTTCATCTTTAATATGGATTATAAGTTTTGATAATCACAAACAATACAGCACAACACGTACGTTTTAAATAGTTCAAAGGTGCTTTACGCAAATCGCTAATCGCAAATGATGATAATCAGCAACTAACACAAATCGCGTAGAACGGAACAGGATCGGACTAACACGTCTTCACGCACTGAACTCTCGAACTGAACTGAAGGAGGGTTGGTGATGTGGGTGACTATCCCCACTAATGGATTTCGGAGAAGGTCGGGGCAAAAACTCTCAACCGCTGTCTGGGGTAAAGACCACCCTGCTCTAATGGAACTCGATACGGGCGGACTATTATGGGTTCCTAGAAGGGTCAGCCGTCTTCCCGTCGAGGTATCAAATTACAGCATCCGCATTCCCAGACAGGTCTCGACTTGTCGGTTTTTTGTGTGAACACCTGCACCCTCCAGTCGAGGTATCAAATTACAACATCCGCATTCCCAGACAGGTCTCAACTTGTCGGTTTTTTGTGTGAACACCTGCACCCTCCAGTCGAGGTATCAAATTACAACATCCGCATTCCCAGACAGTAGACTGGACGCGTCAGTCGGTTGTGCGAACAGCTGCCTCGGTGCAGAGTACTTGAAGGTATATGCAGTATATGTTCAAAGCATTGCAATTATATTCTCCTTAAAATTTGCATTCACTGTTAGTTCAATTGACCGCAAGCGCTGATGGGCTAGCTCTGTTGGTTGTAGCGTTACCCTGTTCAACTCTTGTATTAATTATCCAAAGTATGTCATGCGGGTACTGAGAATACTCGGCTTGACGAGGAGATTCCAAAAATGCAAAAAAAAAAAAGGTCAAAAGTGTGGTGCGGGCCCCTTTTTTGTAAACATCATCCAAAGTGTACGATGTGGGTACTCAAATGACTCGGCTCGACTAGACGAACAAGAATCTGCAATCAGAAATCTGATCCGAGGTTAGGTTACGTTAGGTTAGGTTAGGTTAGGTTACGTTAGGTTAGGTTACCTTAGGTTAGGTTAGGTTACGTTACGTTAGGTTAGGTTAGGTTAGGTTAGGTTAGGTTAGGTTAGGTTAGTATTCGCAACAACAAAAATTCGCAAAAAAAAAAATTCGCAAAAAAAAAAAAATTCGCAAAAAAAAAAAATTTGCAAAAAAAAATTCGCAAAAAAAAAATTCGCAAAAAAAAAAAATTCGCAAAAAAAAAAATTCGCAAAAAAAAAAAATTTCGCAAAAAAGTTTGCAAAAAAGTTCGCAAAAAAGTTCGCAAAAAAGTTCGCAAAGTGTCACAGACGAGACCTCGGGGGGGGGGGGGGCGTCCCTCCTGTCCCTCCTGAGCCAGGAATGTCCTTCTTACCCTACTTCAGCTTGAGTTTAAAAGCAAATGGGTTGGAACCCTCTATGATTTTTAGAAGAGAAGTAGCACAACATTTGATTCTTAAGTATGGTTTATTTTATCAGTTCATTAGTTTGGTGTGCGATAGTTAACATGGGAGTAACAAAAGTCTACGGTGCGGATCCCTAACATTATTTTGATCAGTCGTAGGCCTATTCTAATCTGATGTTAATTAGCCATCTTTCTACCGAACTTCAGCCCCATCAGTCCAGTATTAGATGCGGGAAGGTAAACATAACTTTAAATGCCAGTGGGGTAGGGGTCCCAAAGGATCTTTGGATTGAGGGAATGTCTCCTTTGATTCTGGTGCATTATTTATTTCCCTACCAAATTTAAACTCCATTGTTTCAGTCTTGGTGTATAATTATTAACTTGGGTATCCTAAAGGACAGTAGGGCGAAACCCTAAACTAAAATATTATCAGAGGTATGTCTATATCTGCCTTGCTATCTTTCAACTGAATTTTAGTTTCGTCAGTCAAATAGTAGGTGCGAGATGGTTGGAATAAGTATTTTGAATTTCAAGAGGTTAGAGCACTAAAACATTTCCAAAATGGGGGTATACAAATTATTTCGGACTACATAAGCTTAAGGAACGGGGGATATGGGGAAGCCATCGATCAATAAAACATTTATTTTAAATGGGTAGAATAAAACAAATACAAATAAGGATTCATAATTCGCAAGTTTTTGATTGTATGACAGAATTAAGGGAATAAAATTAGATTATTATAAAACCACCAAAGCAAGCTTCAAGCAGATCTTTATAAGAATGTGTCAATCAGATGTAACGAGTTGAGAATCAGAATGAACGTCTTGGAAGACAATAAATGATCCCATCCTTATTTTTAGAGTATCCATCAAATTTGAACTAAAATTGGCATGCAGCGAATTTTGGAATTTTTTACAAAGTTTTACTACACAATCCTTTTTCATAATGGCATTTTACCCAAACTGTGTTAAAATAGACAAAACCCATAACTTAAAGAGTTAGGTCCTAAGAGTATTTCCAGCAAAGCAAAATAGCAAATATCAAGTAAACAAATTATACAATGAATTTTAGAAAATAATGAGTTGACATATGTTGGGACAAGGTTTGGCACATTTACACACAATCGGAATTCCAAAACCCTGAGATTCCGCACTTCCATGTATTAATAGCCTGAGACAAGAAGGACTGAATTAGCGATACAGATGATAACATTGATAAAATTCATGCTAATCACAGCAAAATATTGCTTGATTTCGAGCAACGGTTTCACTAGTAAACTAAAATAAACGTGAAGTATTTTAATGCAAGAGCTATGATCAGTTCCCCTGATATATTATCAGGGGATATATTTCCCCTGATATTATCATCTGCATCGTATGTGTTTATAAGCATTGTACAAACAAATAATAATATCCAATTCGGAATGTTACATATTTTATTATTCTTCCTTTTCATTGATGTTAAAAAAAGAAAAGAAAAGAAATAAACTTATAAATTGTTGTTTTTTACTGCAAGTCACTATTCAAAAGCTCATACCCATAATGTTTTTAACAATTAAATTTATATTTGTATTGACTAGGTTTTGACTAGGAAGATAAAACCTATTCATAAACCTAGGTTATAGGTAGGCTTGCACTGACTAGGAAGTTTGTTACTTGTCATGTATTAGATTTAGAGTAGTGAGAGTACACCGCAGTTGTGGCGGCCTCAGCGATATCCACATTGACTTGTTAAATCTGTAAATGTACGACTTGGTGACGGCGATTTCACCATGTTGTAAACATGCCAGACAAGCCGAACTGAGTAAATGCTCACTCAGATTGCTCTTATATTCTGTGTGTTGTATTTATTCACTGTAAAGTTAAATCGGTGTTTAGAGGCTTGCCGGACAACTAAGTAACGTTAAATAACTTATTATTTCATTACACAGATAATTCCCAACAAGGTGAAATTTTCTTAGTTTATACAGAGTGTTATCGTTTGAATAGCAATGTTATTAGATGTTTTTGATACAATATTTATATGTAACCAATGTTCTTAGATGTTTTTGATACAACATTTATATGTAACCAATGTTTTTGTCAATGAATAAACAGCTGTAAAAAATACGATTCAATTAATTTATATTATTCCATAAAAAAAATTAAAGACTTAAAGACCTGCGGGGAAAATACCTAAAGACGAATGTGAAGGAAATTTGTAAAATATTCAATTTGATCTCCTTAAACTGAATCATAAACCATACAAATCGGTAAAGTAATAACTTGCCTCGCTCATATAAAAATCCTGCTTGTGAATCACAAGCAGATCACACTATCGGATACAATATAGTGTTAACAATCTATAATGATAATGAATAATCTTTTTAATAGATTACTAAATAGATTCTGCGTAAGACCGATGTACTCTGCAAAGCTTCAATCACATTATTCTAATAACTATTGACGTTTTGTATTCAAAACTTTAACAGCCCAGTGTAAACATCTCCGAAGGCTAAATTGTATGTTCACAGTAATATATATTTTACGAAGGTGAGGCGTATCCAAACATAAATTTAATTAGTAATAAGCTATTTCCATAAAGGTTATTCTAGATTTATTAAAGAATTTTTGAAATCATAGTCGAAAGTGAAGATTCTCATGCTAGAGTATAACATCAGGGAAGTTCAGAAGTTATACAAATAGTCACTTCCTTTTACGGTATTGGTTGAGACATCGCAAGTATTATAGATATGCATAGTATAAGGCACTACGAATAAAACTAACCAAGTCACAAATCAAACACAGCAAAACTGCAAACATGCAAAACTTAACTTTGTGGAATGTTCCTTTCGAAGTTTAAGGCTTGTGCAAGTCTCTTCCGATTAAATGTAAATCTGTCATCCCCCTGAGTATATAAAGTCGTGTTAGTGTTGTAGTGCAAAAAATATATATTTTCAACTAGACAAACCATCCTACGAAAGGAGAACAATCGACCCACATTGCATCAGAAGACGGAGCTTATAACTGAGGCATCTCAGAACATCGATAGCTTTGAAGTTTGTGCAGACCTCTGCAACTGTTCTGTACGGATCTGTATATGTAGTCTTTGTGTGAACACGCTATCATATACATTGTAAAGTAATCAAGATTGTTACAAACTTAGAAAGCACGGAATCCGCTTCTACTGCAACTTAGGGTGAATAGAAAACTATAACTTAACAAAGAGGTTCGATGATAAGCAACTGTAGCAGCCAACGCGACGCCAGGGAGGAGACACACTAATAAAAAGCGATTCAATTAAGTTTTAAGAAGCTTTAGGAAAATTATGTTGGTTTTAAATCAAAAATTTAATTATGAACATGAATTGTATAGTTTACGCATTGGTAGTGTGAATCATTACGGGAACACCCAGGTCTGTAGTAATTCGACATCTCCCAACCGCAATATTTGTTATACTAAAAGTTATCAGATTTTCTAAAGATTAACTGTTTTAAAAGCTGAGACAATTTCTAAAGAGCCAAATAATTTTCAATTGTTTTTAGGCCTAGAGCTAATTATGTAAGTAAATAGAAGGTTTAAGGAGGTAATAAAAAGAAAGTTGAATGTAAAGGTTATGATTGTGAAATTTGAAGAATATTTTGCCTAATAATTGTGTACTAACGCTCAATAAATACAATGTTGTTACAATTTATGTATGTATGTATATATGTATGTATGTATGTATGTATGTATGTAACCTATACCGTAATAGTTTGTGGTAATAGACTGTGAACTTCCATAAATATTTAATCCCCAAACATTAACAACAGACACATTTGGGGGATTTTAAGCTTTTTATGCAATAATTTACTTTTTTTAGTATAAACTTGTACAAAATTTAAAAAAGTAAGCTATGTACCAGTACCTATACCAGTACCTACCTATGTACCTACCTTATACCTAAATATTAGTGTTTTAGGAATCATTGTTTTTTATGGACTTCCAGTCCGTGGGACGATCGATTTTTTTTAAATTTTAAACTTTAGACGCACTGCTTAAGGAGCCACAACACATAATGTAACTTAGTGTTGCCATTTACCGTCAAAATAATTGTTTACAAATATATATTATTCACGAAATTCATATTTTTTAAAGTTTTTTAGTTTTTATAATATATTTATTTGGTTTAATGTATCTGGCGCCACTCGCTGCATCATCATTCACTCTGTGATTAACGAAGAGTGAAAGAGAGATTTGTGTATGAAAGGGCTTATTTGCATTTGACTGAGAGGAACAGTTGAATCCCTATTAAGCTTCTGTTTGTACGAGTAGCATCAGCCCAATGCTTTAAATACGTGTTTACATAAGTTAAACAATACATTAGTGCAGGCATAAACCTAATAAATACTATGACAAAAATTCCGAAAGGTACCCTTAGAATCTCCTTATTTGTACCAAGATGCTGTGATGTAGGTGCAGCAATAATTGACGAAGGGCTCTAGATCTTTGGAGAACATTCCCATTGGTGAATACTAAATACTAATCATAAATGTCTCTCAGAAATCTCTGACGTAGAAGGTAGAAGAGCAGAAATGGCGGTAATATCCAAGTAAAGGAGGAAATGTCGCTGGCAGTGGCACACTTATACAGCATGAAGGAACCAAGGCATGAATATATAAAGGCATCTATGTCCGCCTGAGGCAGAACGAGGTCAATGGTGACATCGGAGAGCTTATTTGAAAGGAATAGTTTAAAATACTTTAAAGTTTTATTATTAACATAATTTAAATAAAGTTAGTGGGTAGAGCCGTCTAATATTCGTCTAATATAGTCCCAAATCTTTAACTGCTAATGTTTTAAAGAATGTGACAAATAAATATCAGTAACTGTTATAATTCTATACTATGAACGGTTTTACTTTTTGAATTTAGGTAATTCATTGTACTGAAAACGTACATAACCCACTATGACGAATAAAATAGTTTTACTTTTGATAATACGAAAATACGTTTTGCTCGGCAGTAAAAAATAGCGTTATAAAAAGGATTATTTATATAAGTTACGCAATAAGTTATTTTGAAATCAAAAATTCTCAAATATTAAACCTAATATTTTAACGGGATCTTGAAACCCTGCTCTTCTTTTCCGTTTTATTTTCTATATAAAAACTAAATGATCAAGTTGCATTGTATAAAGGTTTATGCGATAGTTTGAATGAACGTATACATGTAGTTAATGTAAAATGTTGACTTCTGCCTGATAAGATATTTAAAAATTTGTATGAAGCAAACTTCATTTCCGTGTTTGGGCCCAGCTGTGTCTCGAGTGATTGTTAAACATATCAATTCAATCCAATGTTTTATGATGATAACAATCCGACCAGCTTTGATGACCTATGTTACGGGGTGAAACTACCACCCTTTACACTGGTCAACTGTTGCACTGCAATTGTCGCCCGTGCAACTCTCATAACATTGTTTTAATGGAAGCCACTATTGTGATGAGCAACTGTCAAAGTTGCTTTTAAGTCGACCAACGATCGTTAAGGAGGCATTAAAACAGTGGGTAAGTGGCAATTGCGCGGAATCTATTGTACTAGTGCAGCTGTTTCATGACTAACACTCACGAGTTTTAATTATTAAAGAAAACGGTTGAATAAAGTTGTAAAATGATTTACAGGCGAACTAAGCAAAGTTCTATAACAAGTACTATTAATATAATCGCACATATAATATTAACAGTAAGAGTATTTTATTTATTAACAGGTTCGGAAATAGAAGGCTTACCGGGCAGTACGTGATAAATGCACTTCAATATGTTGTTTTTTCGCCCATGCCTAAATTGTGTTATTTTCCATTTACAGTTCTGGATTTTGGACTAAAGATTGTTTATGTTTAATTTGAATTAACTCCAATTATAGAAACGGTCTAAGACTTCCAAAACCGCTGTCGTTTTGTTGGATTATTTTTAAAACTGAAGATGGGGGTAAAGTATTTTACATTTTCTAAACCGCTTTGGAGGCAACAATGAACACGTTTTATTCACTTGATCATCACAACAAGATTAAACTAACTGTTCATTGATTTAAATAATTTATCAACTCTTCGAAAAAAAACAAACATTAAATGCTGTCATCAGTTAGGAGTGGAGGTTGTATTTCGAGTTCTTCTGCCAGGTGCCTCTTGTCGATTAATACACAATCATATTGAAGATAACAGTTGAGATGTGAGCAGCCAACCACGCTAACACAGTTACAACAGCATAAACTGAAGCAACAACTTGGATCGTGCTGTAAAGTTAAGAGTCTTCATCGCCGGAAACTGTCGCAATCTATTTTGGCATCTCATAAGTAATACCAACTTTCTAAGTGCAGCTCTCATCATTCATCATCTGCATTCGTGCAGCTCTTTGCTCGAAGTTCCAAGACTTTTAGTTTTAGTTATACAACGACGTTATAGACTTATTTGTCAAATGAGCACTTTTTAAATAATTGAATCCTTCTTTAAACTGATGACTGATAAACTGGTGAGCTAATATCAAACCTTGTCAATCTGACACTAATAATAAAAAAATTTGAAAAATTGGGTGTAGAGTGAGTTTGCTGAAAGAGGTTGCTTGTATGATTATGGCACACAACTTCAAGATGACTTCGGGATGCTCCCGATGACGACTTGAACCAAATAATCTAGCCTATGCCAGTAAGTAGTTGATAAAAACAGCCCCATGTTAAAATAAAAACAAAAACTGCAACGTAAAAGATTGAAGTATTTTTGTGTAATAATATACTTAAATTAAATTCCACTTAGGTAAATTTCCATGGCTAAAACAAGAGCCTAACTGATTTCATTCGACGTATAACCAACCGCGATGTTTGTTGGAGCGAATCTCGGGTTATTTACTTTTATGTTATTTTACGGTGTGTGAAATCCTGAGTGAGGAAAAACCCGAACATTATATGCGTAATGAAAATGCTGTTTTCAGAAATATCTTCTGAAGCAATTTGCATGTGAAATATTTCCTTTTAAATGTGATTCACTTTATATTTGTTCATCTTTCAACCAATGTTCAGATCTAATCGCTTAATCAAAACAACAGTCCGTTGCGTAACACTGCTGATACTCCAGGCCCACGGGTCTGGTCAGTCAAGTTTGCACACAGCTGAACTGATGTTTTGTGTCTACAATGCGTTGAAGTAAATTTGTTTTTAATTCAAACGCAAATACAAGATATGAAATGAGCTGGTTTTACATGGATACGTTATTTAGAAAAACTGTTTCATATTCCCAATAAACTGAATATTTAGTCTTAACACAATATATTTAAGTAATTTGGATACCGTAGTAATGAATTTACGTTCTTCAAGCGTTTTGAATCCACAAATATACGATCCCTTAATCAGTTTTGGTGCATATTTAATACAATTTTTCATCTCAACCTGTGATTTATCAGTTTAGAATTTAAAACCAGGTTTACATACCTTTTCCGTCCAAACAGTTCAAACAGTTTGGACGGAAAAGGTATCTAAACCTGATTTTAAATTCTAAACAACAAGTCAGGAGGCATTTTCAAAATGAATAAATTATCAGTTTAACACTGAAAGAAATCTATAGCATTTAAAACGAAAGTGGACGATATTTGAAACATTATAGGAGTTTGGATTACTAACGAATATATGTTTAGTAGTTTGGTACATTGTTTGTACAATACACATTATGAAATAGTACAGTAAAAAGTTAAAAACGTTGGAGTGCCAGTATTAATTTCAATTGGTAGTGAATTTAAATTACTAAGACAATCATTAACCAATACAGGACGTGTTTACCAATGATGTACCAGAGAAATACGATCAGAAAATGTAATCAAACCAAGACAATGTGCTGGTAAATATGTAGGTTTGGCGCAAAGGCTCCTACAGTATTTTGATGTTTCGATAACCTCAGGCTACATCACTGTAATTTTCACAGTACATAAGTTGTCCTTGGGGTTAAGAAGTGTTTTTTTTTAGAAGAAGTTAATCAAATTGTTTGGCTCAAATATTTCTACTCAGTAAAATAAAATAAATCAAACTTCTTCCAAACTAATCTTTCAAAATCTGTACGAAATATGCCGTAGCCCCCAACCCAGGCTAAATTGATAACCTCGAACCTACGTTACAAGAGTCCTTGTGACAACCACCTCGCCGCGTCGGCCGGTACATGACTGAACTTATTGTACTCTCAGCCCAAGGAACTATTCAAACCATCGTCTGGAGCTCTATTCCGATCCCTCCCGGGAGATGAAAATCGCGATTTTGGTTTGGCAAAACCAACTTGCACCAGCAGCTCTGTAGCTTCCTGATTGCCTTTTCTTCTGTATTTCTAATTCACAATATCATTTCTAAATCAAAAAGTTAATTCATAAGTTATTTCATTACAAATCAATACGTCAAAATATTATTACACGGATTATATAGCGGATTAACAGCCATTAAAACACTTTAAGGCTACCAGAGTGGTAAGGCAGAGGATATTGAACAATCCGACAACCACAGGCAGTGCTGGTATATAACTATGTTCAAAGGATCCGACCTATTTTGATGTCTCTATAACCTCAGGTATAGCAAAGGCATTTCTTACACCATTCACTCCCTGCTATCATTCTGCATCAGGCCCACTGGGTATATAATGCTCTATGAGTTGGATGGTAAACCTTGTGAAGACATTTATTAATTTATCACGATACAAAACATTAGACTCATCTACTTATTATAAAAAAATACAGGTTTGTTACAGGTCGGTTGTCTTGACGAAACCGAAATGACCGTAAGTCAAACCTAGTATTGTTCCCTATTTTCCATTGAAAGGTTAACAATTTATTCGACCCAAAATGGTATCCCACTAAGCAACGGATGAAAGAAAACTGAAACATTTCTTTCTAAGTTAATGAATATTTGCTGATGTTCAGAGAAAGACAGATCCTTACAGAACAGTTGCAGAGGTCTGCACTAACCTCAAAGCTATCGACGTTCTGAGATTCCTCAGTTATAAGCTCTATCTTCTGACGCAATGTTTGTAAACTGTTCACCTGTAGCACAATGTAGCACAATGTCTGTCTAATTGAAAATAGATCTGTTTTGCACTACAACTAGTACTTTAAAGTCTCGACCCTTTACTTTGCTGAAAACGTTCCACGCACAGATCTACAGTCTATGATGGGCAGCGTAAGGAAAAAAGAGGTTGCAAATCTCTTAAAAATATATATATATAATTAACACGACTAAATAACACAGGTGAGTAACAAATTCCATTCTTCTTCGATCACATATTTCTAGCGTTTGGAAAACAGGGATGTTGACACTTTTACGTTCTCCCCCTATACATAGTATAAGGAGAAAGTATTGTTTTCGTCAACATTTTCGAATTTTAGTTGTTAGTGAAAATATTCATTTTGGTGCTCCCTGAACCCAAATAAGTGATTTTTATGTGATTTCTGTCTGGATGTGGATGTGTACAGAGCTAGAGCTCACACCGAAGGACCGATTTTGATTAACTTTGGGTATACAGGTACTAACCCACAATATCTCCAGGTATTTTTTTTAATTTTTTTTGTGGGGGAAGAGGGGACATTTCCCCTCTTAAAACCACTGTGTGTAGCAAAGGATTCGGTAGTGCCTCCAAAAGAGGGATTTTGGTGGATATTTTTGAAAACAACTTGTTCAAAAGATTTTCTGTACATTCGACTGTGTACTTTATATTCTGTATTTAGTAAATAAAAATAAATTTATTAATTAAAGTTGGGCTAAAGGAGAAAATGTATGTGTCAGTTTCCTGATACCGTTTACTTTATATAAAGTTTATGACTCCGTGTTTAATCAGGTAATATTTAATTTACTATTTGGACCAGCTGCTCGAACTCTAGCAAAGGTTCTCCTTGTGCTTTTTAATTTACAACACTTCTCAGAGCGAATTGTGTATATTGCCTTGCCATTCCAGTAGGCATTATTTATACAATGCCTGTAACTTATGACCTTTATAGCGTTCCAATTGCCATTGAAACACTATATATTTAATATACTATTTATGAGAGGTAAAAAAAGAAACAATGTATATAATATAAAAGAAGTTTTGTGAATAATTGCTGACAGTTGCAAATAAGAATTGCTGGTGCTACTTGGTTTTGCAAGTCTGGGCAAGCTCGCGATTTTCTTGTTCTGGAATGTCGAAAGAGTTGGAGACAATGATTTAAATTGTTGCTTGGCCTGAAGGAACTGGAGCCGGGTCACGTGACGGCCGGCGTACTCGGGTTCGAGAACTTTCTGAACCAAGCTTATATATTCACGGTCGCTGGGGGGCTGCGGCATTTTACGTATACCTCTGGTGTCGTGAGTTTGTCATAAGTTTACCCAACAAAACGTGAATTTCTTCAGATTGGAAGGTACAAAAGTTGTTTTAAAATTTAAAGTCTTAATTTAAATCATTCCTCCATTTCTCATTTTGTTGTTTTTCAAAAAGGGGAACAGTCTGTAAAACAATTATTTCTTTATCAGGGTTCGAAGCGTTTCTTTTTTGATATTTGGGTTGAAGATAAACTAAACCCAGACTTTTAAAGTACAGAAAGAAGAATTATAGTTAAAGTTCAGTAATATCATAACCGAACAGTTAACTTTTATTTTGAAACATTGAAGTGATAAGCAAAACCAAATTTAATTTAATTTTGAATGTTGAATAATTTTATTTGAGAAGAAAGACTTTTAATTTGTTTGTTAAAATAAATACAAGAAGATTTTATTTAGTTCATTTTATTTAAAAAGACCACTTCTTAAACTCAAGAAATATTATAGCCTGCAAGTCAGCGCTATACCTTGTTGCTTTGCTGTGATTGGTAAAGCAACCGGTTTGTTAAATATACGTTTCAATTGCTTTCCATTGTTTTATAAGGTGTTTTATAAGACCTGTGGGGCAGAGCCCTAAGGATGAATTAGGTTACGACGAAATTCGTATAAACTTACCTTTGACCTCTTTAAATTAACCCTCCAACCATTAAAATATGTTTAGTAGTACCTTAGATCTATCACATGAAAATCCTGCTTAAGTATTTATTTAGGATTACCAATATATAATGATACTAATATTTAAAACTTAGTTTTAGACAGATGCTACTTAAAACCTTCGTACTGCAAAACCTTAATTATATTAAGAAGTTCATTAAAATATCTTCTCCGAACACCAGTTGAGATGTTTTTATTCATAACTCGATCCGAAGTCCAATGTCAAGATTTCCCAAGTCTAAATGTCTTATTAGCAAATATATATATTTACGAAGGTGAGAAGTATCAAAAAAGTAGATCAACCAAGTAATAAGTTAATTCAAAATTATTATTTCATTCATTTCAGCTTTTATACGAGTTTTGTGCAAGTGAAGATTCACATACAAGAGTGTAACATCAGTAAGTTTAAATAT
Organism: Allygus modestus; assembly: GCA_963675035.1. Taxonomy (NCBI): domain Eukaryota; kingdom Metazoa; phylum Arthropoda; class Insecta; order Hemiptera; family Cicadellidae; genus Allygus; species Allygus modestus. Next base: position 334,514,478 of record OY776112.1, on the reverse strand, counting down.
TTTACTAATAGTAAATTCCTTTTAAGCTATCTGTTGAGACAGCGCAAGCAATAGTGCGCATAATACGATGTACTAGGGACAAAACTAACCAAGTCACAAATCAAACAAAGCAAAGCTGTAAACATGCGCAACTTATTTGTTCCTTTTGAAGATTAAGGCTTGCGCAAAAGTCCCTTACGATTGACTGGTCCTTTATAACACACAGTGCAACTTTAAGAGCTACTTTATATGAAAAACATCATGGATTATCCTATACGATACTAATGTGAAATACTATGTTGCTGATCCTTAAGTTAATTTATCATAAACAGTTAAGGAACAGTCTCATCTTTCAAACGTATATTTTGTAGACAGTTATTTTATATACTGAGTTACAGGCGTGTTAATCAATCATTTAACTGTAGGAAAAGTTTTGTCCCTGAAACTAAACTTATTTTAGGATGTTCATGTCTAAAAAGACATTTTCATTCTAAAAGCAAGTTAAGAGTTTTTCCTAATGAATTTTCTTAGTTTTATCTTTCTCCTTAATTTCACATTTTTCCCTGCTCCATGAGTTCATGGATTTTGACTGAGTATATGCCTGGTGTTTTCTCTTTCAAGCAGCTTTCCATAAAACTCTTTTTATCCTCCGGGAAAGGCTCTTTCAAGCAGCCGAGAGGCCCTTGAAGATGAATGGCAGCGTAGTCCATACAATCAAACACGCCATCCCCATTGCAGTCCTAAAACATTTTATTTGGACACGTTTATTATTCAAAGATAATTTTGAGTAATTTACTGTTACAACAACTAATAATCTTAAGTGTTTGAGCTTTCAGTTACAGTATTCGTAATAAACAAACATTGTGGGAAAAATATCATGTTAGAGTTGAACGTTTAGAATTAAACTGTAGAAAAAAGATAATTACCTCAAGTTTATATTTTTAAAGAAACTAGGTAAGATAAATAGCAATATGATGATAGTAATACAACTGTCGATTGTATTACATTTTAGAATGTATTTAATATTATATTAAGTGTTCTAACAGTTTCAATGTAACAACAGCTTTCTAATCTTTACTACGATAATTAATAACACTTTTAAAAATTATTTTAAAATATATATCATATTTCAGTTGTATATATTATGGTATTTATACGTAAAATGGTTTTCAGAACCAAAATGTCATCTGTCTACTTACTTTTTTGTACAACTCCGCATACTTTTGAATAGCCTTGGTTGAACAGACCAAATCTGTAGCGCACTCCTCGTATTTGGCCCTCACTATGGGATCTTTAGAATTCAAAACACATTATATTGGATTAGTAATCTGAGTTTTGGTTTATTAGTGATCTAGCAATAAATCATTACAGGGTTAGATCTGAATAATACTTTTACAGCTTGTAGAGAGAAAATAATCATAGCTTATCAAGACAACTTTTATAGTATACACGTGAATAGTAATATTTTTTAAAAATAACATTAGAGTTTGGTTTTCTTTAAATAATCTTGATTTTTTGTTTGCTGCTGACTCCAACTCAACTCGCCTGAAAGGTTTTCCTCGTTTTCGTGTTTATTTATTTAAGTGAATTTCCGATGAGAAAGTGAACTATTAGCATGACCCACACGGTGAAACTTAAGCCCAGGACCACCATAGAGGTTCCTAACGTAACCCCTTGAAAACGTTTTGGGGGGTTGCTAAAAACTTTATATGTATATGTGTGTGTGTGTGTGTGTGTGTGTGTGTGTGTGTGTGTGTGTGTGTGTGTGTGTGTGTGTGTGTGTGTGTGTGTTCGCACTCTAGCGGTCACAATTTTTGTCAGATTTACTTTAAATTTGGTAAGAACTTTCCCTTCTGTAAACGGTTGGACAAATTCGTTGGGAAAAATAATCGGACAACTCTAACCCCCTTTTTGGGGATTTTAATTTTCCAAATTTTGAGTTTTTGGGCCCAAAAAGGGATAGAAAAGCCCCGAATATAACATTTGTCTATATTAAATTATTGTACGTAAAATGGGAAAAATCTTAAGCCATCCCTCATCATTCTAGCATAAGATTTTACCTAGTTAATAAAGAAAATGTTAATTGTCTTAAGACAGTATGTTGTCTTATAGGGATTTTACACTGGAAAAGGCTGTTTTTCATATATTGATGTAGTTTGATCACCCCTAATACTCCTATACCAATTTGTTATGCTGACTATACCTCCTCCTGTAACCTTATAATGTACAAAATTACCATCCTAATAGTCAATTTAAATATAACCAGGAGCATCAGAACAGCCAAAAAATAACATTTTTCAATTGACCAAAAAAATTTTACCAGTGTTCTTTTAAACCCTTTATGAGATTTTTTAAAGGTTTTAATGCGGAAATTCACTTCCCTCACAACAGAGTGTTGCGTGCTATCTTGTTTTAGTTTTCACTGCTCCTTAAACTCTCTCAACAACTCTTACTGCCTATAATTCCACCTGACTAGAGCTAGCTGTATCAGCACAGAATATGATGTTTTCATAGGCCTACTGCATATGCAGCCTGCTGATGTTTTCTTTTCAATCTCTTAGCGGTGACCACCAGGTTTAAATTTTAAAATGAAATAGCTCAGCTGATCAAATACATCTTTATCATATTGCAAAAAAGCAGCTGTTTTTAAATTGTAATTAATCCGTAAAATTGAATTTTTCTGATACCATAAAATAGTGCAACGAAAAATCAGCTGTGGATTTTTTCGGTGCGCTAACATAAAGATTGTTATTATTCCTTTTAACGTTTGTATATTTCAAAAGTAAAAAAACACTTGTTTTATATTTTTTTTAAGTAAAAGAAATAAAAATATTGTAAAGTTAACCTATCTGAACTACCAAAACTATACAAATCACCTAATCTTTGATCCAAATTTTCATCTATCAAAGTCAAAAATGGGCAGTATGATAAAAAAGTTGTTCATCAACAGTTGTTCATCACAAGTGTTTGGCCCTTGTGATGAAAACTACAAGATTTTAATATCTTTAAAATTTACCCCTTTTCATCTTAAATATTACCCTTAGGAGGGGATTTATCTAGAAAATAATATTTTTCTTATCATTTTCTCAATGCCACCTATTATTTAAATATTTAGTTATATTTTTCATACCTACGGTTTTCTCAAATGTTTCTGGTACGATTTGCAATTTACATACATCTCTAAAATATTCTCTTTTTTACAATTATATTTGAATATTCCGTATACGCTATTAAAAACGTATAGCCAGTGCAGTGCCACTTTGACGTGACACTCCAACCCCCCCCCCCCTCTTGTACCTTTCGCCAAAGAGCCGTCCGGGTCTACTTCGTCCGCGTAATCCATCCAGAAGAGCATCGTGATTTTGAAGGGACCGCAGCTGCCGCCGTCGCAGCCTCTGTGGATGTCACAATTGCTACTGAGTTGACACAGGCAGTCCAGGCACTGTTCTGACACCAAGTCTCCGCATGACACTGCAGTGGAACAGGAGAAAGGAAAAAAACAGAGTAGTCGCGTAAAAAATCAACAAATATTATTTAATTTAAAAAGTTTACACGTTTTAACTTAGAATTTCCTTATTTTACACACAAAGAGCTTTATGAACTATACATTTTTCATATATTGAAAACACTATAACCAAAACTATATATTTTCTACCAAAGTATTATATCCAATTACCTTTGTTATTTATTATTATAGTTATTTTCACTACTTTAAACCACTATTTTCACTTTTCATCACTATCATAAAAAATCCACATTTAACTAAAAATATAATTGAATGTATACTTTTATGTCACAATTCCAAATAGAATTAAATAAACATAATTTAATTAAATATATTTGAAATAATATACAACCTCTAGTAAAAAATTTATATCAATCACCGCAATCACTAAAATCCACCGTCAACCTCTACTAATAATGCACATCAATCACCACAATCACAACAAATGACACTACAATCTGCCGTCAACCTCTACTAATAATGTACATCAATCACTACAATCACTGCAATTGTCACTACAATCTGCTGACATCCTGTAGTAATAATGTACATCAATCACCACAATCACTACAATTGTCACTACAATCTTCCGTCAAACTCTACTAATAATGTACATCAATAACCACAATCAACACAATTGCCACTACAATCTTCCGTCAAACTCTACTAATAATGTACATCAATAACCACAATCAATACAATTGCCACTACAATCTTCCGTCAAACTCTACTAATAATGTACATCAATAACCACAATCAATACAATTGCCACTACAATCTTCCGTCAAACTCTACTAATAATGTACATCAATAACCACAATCAATACAATTGCCACTACAATCCACCGTCAACCTCTACTAATAATGTACATCAATCACCACATTCACGACAATTGTCACTAAAATCCGTCACCAACCTCTACTAATAATGTACATCAATCACCACAATCACTAAAATTGTCACTAAAATCCGCCGTCAACCTCTACTAATAATGTACATCAATCACCACAATCACTAAAATTGCCCTACAATCCACCGTCAACATCTACTAATAATGTACATCAATAACCACAATCAATACAATTGCCACTACAATCCGCCGTCAACCTCTACTAATAATGTACATCAATAACCACAATCACTACAATTGCCACTACAATCCGCCGTCAACCTCTACTAATAATGTACATCAATCACCACAATCACTACAATTGTCACTAAAATCCGTCACCAACCTCTACTAATAATGTACATCAATCACCAAAATCACTACAATTGTCACTACAATCTGCCGTCAACCTCTACTAATAATGTACATCAATCACTACAATCACTACAATTGTCACTACAATCCGCCGTAAACCTCTACTAATAATGTACATCAATCACCAAAATCACTACAATTGTCACTACAATCCGCCGTCAACTTCTACTAATAATGTACATCAATCACCACAATCACTACAATTGTCACTACAATCTGCCGTCAACCTCTACTAATAATGTACATCAATCACTACAATCACTACAATTGTCAGTACAATACGCCGTAAACCTCTACTAATAATGTACATCAATCACCAAAATCACTACAATTGTCACTACAATCCGCCGTCAACTTCTACTAATAATGTACATCAATCACTACGATCACTGCAATTGTGACTACAATCTGCTGTAATCCTCTAGTAATAATTGTACATCAATCACCACAATCACTACAATTGTCACTACAATCTTCCGTCAACCTCTACTAATAATGTTCATCAATAACCACAATCAATACAATTGCCACTACAATCCGCCGTCAACCTCTACTAATAATGTACATCAGTCACCACAATCACTACAATTGTCACTTCAATCTTCCGTCGACCTCTACTAATAATGTACATCAATAACCACAATCAATACAATTGCCACTACAATCCGCGGTCAACCTCTACTAATGATGTACATCAATCACCACAATCACTACAATTGTCACTAAAATCCGCCGTAAACCTCTACTAATAATGTACATCAGTCACCACAATCACTACAATTGTCACTACAATCTTCCGTCGACCTCTACTAATAATGTACATCAATTACCACAATCAATACAATTGCCACTACAATCCGCGGTCAACCTCTACTAATGATGTACATCAATCACCACAATCACTACAATTGTCACTAAAATCCGCCGTAAACCTCTACTAATAATGTACATCAGTCACCACAATCACTACAATTGTCACTACAATCTTCCGTCGACCTCTACTAATAATGTACATCAATAACCACAATCAATACAATTGCCACTACAATCCGCGGTCAACCTCTACTAATGATGTACATCAATCACCACAATCACTACAATTGCCACTACAATCCGCCGTCAACCTCTACTAATAATGTACATCAGTCACCACAATCACTACAATTGTCACTACAATCTTCCGTCGACCTCTACTAATAATGTACATCAATAACCACAATCAATACAATTGCCACTACAATCCGCGGTCAACCTCTACTAATGATGTACATCAATCACCACAATCACTACAATTGCCACTACAATCCGCCGTCAACCTCTACTAATAATGTACATCAGTCACCACAATCACTACAATTGTCACTACAATCTGCCGTCAACCTCTACTAATAATGTACATTAATCACTACAATCACTACAATTGTCACTACAATCCGCCGTAAACCTCTACTAATAATGTACATCAATCACCAAAATCACTACAATTGTCACTACAATCCGCCGTCAACTTCTACCAATAATGTACATCAATCACTACGATCACTGCAATTGTGACTACAATCTGCTGTAATCCTCTAGTAATAATTGTACATCAATCACCACAATCACTACAATTGTCACTACAATCTTCCGCCAACCTCTACTAATAATGTACATCAATAACCACAATCAATACAATTGCCACTACAATCCGCCGTCAACCTCTACTAATAATGTACATCAGTCACCACAATCACTACAATTGTCACTACAATCTTCCGTCGACCTCTACTAATAATGTACATCAATAACCACAATCAATACAATTGCCACTACAATCCGCGGTCAACCTCTACTAATGATGTACATCAATCACCACAATCACTACAATTGTCACTAAAATCCGCCGTAAACCTCTACTAATAATGTACATCAGTCACCACAATCACTACAATTGTCACTACAATCTTCCGTCGACCTCTACTAATAATGTACATCAATAACCACAATCAATACAATTGCCACTACAATCCGCGGTCAACCTCTACTAATGATGTACATCAATCACCACAATCACTACAATTGCCACTACAATCCGCCGTCAACCTCTACTAATAATGTACATCAGTCACCACAATCACTACAATTGTCACTACAATCTTCCGTCGACCTCTACTAATAATGTACATCAATAACCACAATCAATACAATTGCCACTACAATCCGCCGTCAACCTCTACTAATGATGTACATCAATCACCACAATCACTACAATTGTCACTATAATCCACCGTACCTTTCACTTTCAAAATTTATAATCATTGCTACTAAAATACTGTACACTTTCTCTACAAAATCATCCTTTGGTTTATCGTGTATTATACCTTTACTCTAAGTTTAATAATACATCAAAGTAGAGCACACAAACATTTTAAAATATATTACTTTAACAAATCTTTAAAATCTTGAATTTTTTACTAAACTAAGTTATGAGGGATTTTCATTGCTATGTTGCATACTGGAATCCCATCTACCTGTACCAATTTTGTACGGATCACTGACGAGTTCAGCAAAACGAGTATAAGTTTGTTAAACTTCAAAAATTTCTACCAAAAAATGCAATGAAAGTAGAATAAATTACCTATAACAAGTGAAGTCAAAGTCAACAGTAGTTTTAAGAGCTGCATCATTTTGTTGTTGTTGTTGGCTCTTATGATATTTCTAAAACATAAATATTGAAAGGGAAGAACATTAATCACTCCGATCCTTGAAACGCTACATTTTATAGAAGGAATTTGCGTTAGAAGGTAGTACTATAAATAAACTAAACAGTGCTTATCTTAATAATTGAATTTAACGATTTCTTACAAATGAGACTATTATTGATTTAAATATCATACACTATAATATTAGAAAGGTTTGTTTGTTTGTTTGCAAATAATGTTATCTCGGAAACCAGCGCAAGAATTTCCATTCAACTTTGGGATTAGGGTTTTTGGACCTAAAAATTCTATAGGTGAAAACATCACCACAGGAAAACTTAAATTAGTTTAAAAAACTGATTTGTAAATTTAAACCTTGGCTTATCGAGTTTCACATCAAAACAAATGAATCATAACAACTGAGAATAAATAACCAGTGTGAACTGTCAACGTGACACGTACAAATGGTAAAGTATCGCCACAACACAACGTATTTCTATTCTTCATTAACTATCATTGAAACTTTGAAGACCTATATAGGGCAGAGCCATAAAGTCGAATGTGAATTATAAATAAATTCGAGGTAATACACACCTCGAACTCTTTAAACTGACATCTTATGATATATACACCAGTATTTTTTGTTTGTCCGATGTCCGGATGGAAATTTCTCAGTAACCAGAAGTGCCCCAAGTACACGATTTGAAACATTAATAGTTTGTAGGTCGTAGGGGTGCAGGAACATATTTTAAAGTCCACTATTTAAGGCCCCTTAAGGTAAAATATAAATTAAATGTCGAAATTTCGCCATTAAGAATAGCAAGAAACATATGTTTTTTAATGTCACATTTGTTAGTTGGTTGTAATAAATAAATACGCCTATCTATATTTAGAATATATTTTCCCTTTAAAGGAAGCAGCTGATTTGTATAATACAAATTTCATAGCAGTAATTTGCATCAACCATATGGTTTTCAGTTTTATACTGGCCAGTTTAAAATTTCAAAATTTACTATATGATGTATGCTGATTCTGTAATATTGAAGCATATTTAAAAACATAGGCTTCACTTAGTTGGTTGATATAAGTAAACAGTAGACTATTTATTAAAGTTTACGATTGGAACTGCTGTTTAAAATAATCACTACTACTATAAAAATGAGGTGGTGTCTACCTGTCTATTGGTCCATCACGACAAAACCACTGGAGCAATTCTGCTACATTTTGCACAAATATAGCCTATGTATCCAGGAGTGTAATAGGCCTATTGCCGTTTAAAAAGGTCCTCTGGACTCTGGTTCTTATTATATAATCCCCCAGTTTTGAAAAATCTCAGATGGTTGGACGAAATTTTCTAAAAAACCAACAGTGCCAGTACCTCCTTTTTAATAATTTAACCTAAATAGTTTGTAGGTCGAAGAGATGCGGGAATATATTTTAAAATTCAATATCAAAGACCCCGCACAATAAATAGTTGATTACGATATTTAACAGTTATAATGTTTTTGTAATCCTCTTTAGTTAATAGATTGCTTAAGGAACAACACTTCTCTATATTTACGAATATATTAGCAGTTTTCAAGGGGAGTGCTGACAGGGGCATTTTAACTTCCACATCGCTAATCCATACATTTCAACTATGTGGTTTTCAGTTAATAATGGCAAGTGACAAAATACGATTATGCTTATGTTTTGTGTATTGTAATGGATATAGTGTATTCTAATTGTTGATTTCAATTAATTAAACACTTGCTTAGGTGTAATATTTCCCACGTCTCGGGGACACTGCTTGCCGGCCGCTATTTTCTGATTAGAATTATAGACATTTTGGTAAAATCAAACGATTATTACTGTAACAGAAAGAGAAGTAATCATTACTGAAGTACCAGCCTTAAAGACAACTTAAGTCATTCTGATGTTTTACCGAGTTTCATCCAGTATTTAGTTAGATCTCAGTGATTGCAAAGAAATAAATATTAATTAAACATATGATATATTTCAAATTTGCTATAGAATTTATCACCTGATTAGAGCAATAACAAGGGAATTAATCAACCATGGTTTTCGCGATCTGTTAGATCGTGCTTTTTATTTTTGAAGTTGTTCAGAGTTTTTTGCCATAATGTCCAATCAAATGCTTAGGCCTATAGTGTGAGTAAAGTGGTAATTTCAAATACGGTACCAAACCATTAAAGGTCGTGGAAAGTCAATTGCACATCTTATTCGAAATAACTTTGATGAAGACCCCGAGTTCATCATTAGGTCCACACTTGTATTTATAAAACTGCCGTTCAAAATCGGGGCTGCATCTGAGAGAAAGAGTGTTTCCAAATTCTACTATTTCAGGCTCCAACATATAAACTATTCTGCCAAATCATGGGTTCTTTTGGACCTATTGACTCATTTTGAAAACTTGCATTGTGATTTTCAACTTTAGAATGGATATACTTATAATTTCGGCGATCCTATATTATATGTTATTTGTTATTTATGGTTTGTTGTTTTCTAAGAGAAAAAATAACACCACGCTTACAAACTTGAATGAGTGATTATTATAGAAGGCAATAAAAACCCTCCTTAAGCAGGTACTCACGTAAGATTAAAATACTTTACAAACGATGTTCTTCACATTTTTTTGACTTTGTTCAACTGTAAATTAACAGTCATGGCTAAATTAAAACAAATATTCATATGTTTACGTAGGCAACACCCCGTTATCATTTTCAGAACGATCGATAGTCACAATCATTGCCGTTGATTTTTCAACGGGTGTTACGCTAGTATCACGCATAAATTTCATTCCACTAGAACCTTAGATCTCGTTATTCAAAGTATACAATATTAAGCAAAGTGTAAGCCGTTATTAAAATGTGCTGTTACTTTGTTACGTCACTTTTTTCACGCTGGTTAATATACTCATTTGAACTCATTCATTTAAAGATTTGGTTATTAATATTTATTCACGATTCACTCCACGCTTATATTTTCTTTACTGTTGGTATTTTTCTTTTTTAAGTTTCAAATACCACCCTAAGGTTTATTTTATTTTCATAAAACATACGGTGTTTGTAAACTCATTTAGTTTAATTTTTGTATTTTAAATTTCCGTTGATAAATAAATAAATATTATATCAGATGATTTTTCTCATGTTCATGATATAAGAATAGAGTATGTATATATTGTTTAATAACTCGTTTGCAGTTTTAATTTACTAACATAAATCTAACTCTGGAGAAGTTCAAGTGACGTTGATGTTCTTACAATAGTATTTGCACATGAAATAAATATGCAAAGCCAAACTCCCCGTTGTATCTTCATGTAAATAACCTTTACCCGTTTTAGCGAATTTCCCCAATAGGCAAGAAGCTATTACCGTAGGTGGTAAGACTTAAGCACTAGTTCATGATAACTTTCGTTTTTAGGTCCCCAGATGCCAAAAACACTATTCGTTATAATTTATATATATATTATGTATGTCCGTTTCCTCGATAACTTTTGAAAGAAACGCCCGATTTTTCTGAAATTTAGCAGAAATGTTGAGGGTAACGTTTATGACTTTAAGTTCGAAAACCAGATCCATCGGACTATGCGAAGGGGGTTTTATGCCTGTGGGTTTAACATTTTTGAAAAAACAGTTTTTTGAACTTTGTACCCTAAAATTTTATAAACACTCGATTTTGGTTATAACCATTTTATAAAGCTTAGAAAACAAATAATTTAGTGTTTTAAATCATTAAGCTAGATTAATTGGTTGTGGAGAAAAGTCAAAAAACGCGTCCATAAAATTTCCCATTTTAATCGTATGGATATTAGGTTTTTAGATTTTCCTCAGATAATTTTACTAAAAACTTCACATTTCTTTCTACCAATAAGTTTAGCTAGAGAAAAAAATCACTTTTGGTGTTTTAATTGTTGTTCTACGTCCAACATTTGCAGAGATATTCAAAGTGTTAAACACAGTACGTTGTCCATTGTTATCCTTATAGAGAATAAATAAAATGTGATATCTCGTTTATTTATGAATGTATATTGATGAAACTTGGTAAGTTGCTCCAGGTAGTAATGAGACCCATATATATACATTGGAAAATTCGCTGAGTACCCAAGTTTGCTGCGATGGGGATAATTATTTATAGCTTGTAGTGGATTATTTACCACTCAGCACTTTCAAGAGCCCTCTGGATTTCGTGTTTTTGCGTATTTGCAGACAGTAATGGATGAGAGCAGATTGATGGGAGTATTGGACTGAGGCGGCTCTACTGGAAACCCTCCCTTAATACCAAATCTGTAAAGCATATTAACTATAAAGGAAAAAAGTTCAACTTTTATATTTTTAATGGTTGCAGTTATATGGTGCGTGACTTGTTATTATAATTTATATAACAGCCGTATGTAGTAATTTACATTTATTATTGAAACATAAGGGGATCAATTTACCTTTGAAGAGGATGTTTTTATAAAGCCAGATATAATGTATCAAATACTATTGCTTTCAAGACCAACAAGGTAGTATGTATGTATGATTTTGATTTATTTTTATTATTTACGGTAAGTTTATCGTTTAGTAGGAATCTATTTAAACTGTACGAAATGAAAACGAGTTCGCACGCAGCACGCAGACGTGAGGGAAGTGAATTTCCACATAAAAAAACGTTAAAAACTCAAAATCAGTTAAAAACATACATTTATTCCAATTTTTATTCAAATCTGAAAACAATGATTTTTTGGCTGCTCTGATGCTCCTGGTTCTATTTACCTGCAATGCTGGGAATACAATTTTTCGCATTATAAGGTTGGGAGAAGGTCCAGTCAGGCTTTAAAGTAGGCGTGAGATTGTTGGGGATGGTAAAAGTACACCAACAAATGAATAAAGGCTTTTCTAATGTAAAACCCCCATAAGACAACGTACTGTGTTTGGTCAATACATATTTTCTTTAATAACTCGGTAAATATTTATGCTAGAATGACGAGAGAGGGCTCAAAACTTTCGCCTCTCTAATTCCCATCTTTTTACATGCACTTATTTTACATCCGGGGCTTTTATGACCCTTTTTGGGCCCAAAAACCTTAAATTTGAAAGATTAATCTCCAAAAAATGGGGTTTAGAGTTTTCCGATTGTTTTGCCCAACGAACTTGTCCAACTGATTACAGAAAGGAACGTCCCTGCCAAATTTGAAGTAAATCGGACAAAAATTGCGACCGCTAGAGTGCAAACACACATATATATATATATATATATATATATATATATATATATATATATATATATATATATATGTCTATATATATATATATATATATGTATATACAATTTTGAACGACCCCCCAAAACGTGTTCAGGGGGTCCCGTTAGGAACTTCTATGGTGGTCCCGGGCTTAAGTTTCACCGTGCGGGTCATGCTAATAGTTCACTTTCCAAAGGAAATTCACTAATGATAAATTAAGGTATAAAAACTCCATATGGATCAAACCAAATAGCTTGCTGTTATACTCGACGATTCAACAGCAGGTTATGAAGTCGCAGTTCTTGATTTCTTTGATATTAAAATTTACTCTGGTTGTTGATATAAGTGTTCATAAAATTATTATCTTTTTCTATAAATACAAATTAAATGCTGTTCGTTGTTAATCGCATCACTTCAGAACGGCTGGACCAAATTGTCTATTGTTTTTATTGCAATTTTCGTAATAGTCCGAAAGAGGCTTTTTATAAGATATGTTCTCACGGCTTCAAATTTGCGTTGTATTCCTTACTGAGAACAGATTTTTATTAATTAAAGAGATAATCAAAATGGAAATAAATCCGCATAAATGTGTTTTTATTTTTAGCGAACTTCCCCTATAGGGAAGAAGCTATTACCGTAGTCGGCATGGTAAGACCTAGGCCCGGGACCATGATAACTTTTCGTTTTGAGGTCCCCAGACCCCAAAAACATCATTCGTTCGAAACTGTATATATATATATATATATATATATATATATATATATATATATATGTCTGTGAGCACGATAACTCTCGTGAAAATGATCCGATTTTGATGACATTTGGTATAAACGTGTAAAGCAACATTAATAACTTTAAGTTCGAAAACCAGCCAGATCGCTCTATCCGAAGGGGTATTTTGGGGGGTTTTGTACCCCAAAAATGGGTTTTTCGAATTTTTACATATAATTTTGGAAAAAGTCAAATTTTAATTTTTCCATTGGATTCAGCTTAAAAAGACACACAATTTGGTCTTTTGATCATTTCTCTACGTCAATTGGTTACCGAGATATTGAAAGTGCTAAACACAGTACGTTGTCTAATGTTATTCTTATGGAAGAAAATAAAAATTTTATCTCGCTTATTTATGAACGTATACTGACGAAACTTGGTATACGGCTTCATCTGGTTGTGGACCATTGATATTTGCTCAAAAAAACCAAAGGATATTTTTTACCAAAGGCTCCCGTAGCAGCAAACCTGCGTACTCAGCCCCATGTTATTCTTATGGAGAATAAGTAACGTGTTATCTGCCTTCATTATGAAAATAAATTAATGAAATTTGGTATGTGGCTTTACCTACATGAGTTATATTGATATTTGTATAAAACCCCATTTGTTGTGTTCCTTGCTTCAGCAAACCTGCATACTCAGCCGCCATGTTATTCTTATGGAGAATAATTAAAATGTCATAAATCGTTTATTTATGAATGTATATTGATGAAACTTGGTATGTGGCTTTATGTGGTATTAAGATACATATATATCCCTTTGAAATTTTCTGAGTACGCAGGTTTCCTGCTACGGTGGTATTTTTTTTATTTCGAAGCTCAAAGCTGGGTGCACATGGCCTCCCAGATGCACTGAACAGTCAATTCTATACAAATATAAATAATCCAAATAAATTTGTACACAAAGACAAATAATAAAAGTCTCAAGGGATTCGTCCAACTTGCCTTTAAAGTTAAAATGCTAATCTTATGATGATAATGTAGTAAAGATTCTAATATAACATAATTATAATACCACGTATATTTTAACTGAAACAGTTAACACTTGTATTAAAGTTTTGTTTATTTGGACATTGAAGTAATATATTTAAGTTTCGTAATTTTATCTTCTACCTAGCTGACCCAACAGACGTTGTCCTGTCCTAATTTCATTGGATTTGTTTTATGTCAAAAATGCTTGTTCATTTTCAAGCTGAGCTCGTTCGCTTCGCTCACTCGCCTATTTTTTACATAGAGCTAACTTCAGCATCGAAAAAAGAGTTTGAGTTCAAGAAGATTTGTTATTTGTTATTTTGTAATATAGACATATTTTTATGCCTTTCAAGTCTAATATATATACAGCCCCATGTGTGACACACCAGACATATGAATTCTAGACCACTTCCAGGCGAACTAGAAACGTGATATTTAGCAAGCAGGTACCTTGAAACCCCCGGTAAAATTGCCAAAATATACAATTTTTAATTTTAAAACCACTAATTTTGATCTTGAAAATTGGATATTTTAACATTGGGCTTATGGAGTTTCAAATAAAAACAAAAGAAATCGTAACAGCTGTAAACAAATATCCAGTAAACTGTCAAAGCAACTTTCACATGGTAGAGTATAAACAAATTATAGAACTACTTAAAAATGAAAACATCTAGAGTGGATTTAACCATAATGAATCTAAAAAGTATACTATATAAAAAATACTTGAAGGGTCATTGACCAATAATAACAACTGGAGCGACCCCAAGCGGGGGTCTGGGAGCGGAGCCCCCAGCGAACAAAGCGAGTATGTTAGGTATAATCCTTATAACAGCAGTTTGGTGTAACTAATTAACTAACTAACTAACATACTAACCTGACTTTTTTTATGTATTTAGATAAAAATGTACTCTATGGAGATGACTTGAAGGACAAGTAGTAATCAAATGGTACAATGAAGAGATGTCTCCTCCATTGTTCTACAGTGGTAATTGATAAATTCAACCAAGAACTATCAATGAAATGTTAGGATGTTCAGCAGTCAGCTGTGATGAAATCTTTCAATAAAAAACTAATCAAACTAATCACAGTTGCATAAGTAAGGGAGGATTTGGTGGGGGTAGATTCCCTTCAATTCTCTGATTACCAGCTAATTATCAAACTACCTTCGAACAGTTTAAAGTGACAAACGGTGATGAAGCTACAATCATGTTAATTGATTGCCCATTTCAGTTAAGCTATTTATATTAGCATTGCGCATAACATCACAATCGACATAATTGATCTCAGTTGACACAATTATAGCGTACTAAAATGCCACCAATAAGACAGAGAACTTAATTTGCAGAACTCGCAATGTTACAAGCCAAACAATCTGTCGATATTATTTAACTGCAGAGCAACTCGGAGATGAAATGAAATGCAATAGAATCTATTGTCAAAATAAGTCAAGTCCTTCCACAAGAAGGAAGAGAAAATGCAAAAGAAAATTATATGGATCGAATAAGAAATTATAGATCAGTATAAAACAATAGCGCGATAATGAATTTGAACACTTGTGCAAGAAGACAAACAGAGGTTCGTTGAATACTCATCGAGCTGAATTCCGTTACAACATGACAGTTGGTTATAGACAGACCAATCCGTCGCTACTGGATCGATGAGCGTTGTTTGTCCACATTGTAACGCATTGAAATACAAAAATGAAACGAAATGATCATGGAAATTAAATTTATTGTTGTGCAAAGTGACGAAGCCACATTGACGCTATTGGTCCCGCCACCAGAGCCATTGTACTCATTAGGTTTTGGTACAGAAATACATCCCAAACCTTTCTTAACAACAAACCAGAAATACAACGGTTGGTTCAAAATGACTTCTTGTCGTGCAAAAACTGTAGTACATGCCCACATTCAAGATTAAAGAAGAAATATGTCATAGAGCAGGTTCGGTATCACCACCGCTGGAGCAGATTATAAAGTTCTACTGATTTATTTCATGGAAAATTCACTCCAGCGTTGTTTAAGTATTCATACAATTAAAAAAATACTTGCTTCCAAGTCTATTAAATTCCATTCAGGTCACACATTTACATAATTGGGGGGAGGGCGGATTGCCGATACATTTCATCTGGTATGTAAATGACAATTAACATATTTCTGGATGTATTCATTCTCAAATTAAATATCCATAGCCACAATCATTCATAGATACGATGTTCACTTCTAATTACAGTTTTATCGCATTTGTGTACTAGTTTGCAATATTTTTTATTAATTCATAAAACTACCACAAACAAATGCAATGAATGACATTACAACAGGACAGCTTTTGTCGGGTCAGCTATGTTTTAATAAAATACACTATCTGTTTAGGTTTTTCAGAACTAAAACAAAAATCGTGTAATAAATATAAGTAATACTTAGAATCTCACATCTTTTTATTATGACCTTCCATAATTTTACTTTTCTTGTAGTTTTCCTATTGAGTTGTCTCCTATTTAAAAATAATATTTTCAGAAAATTGTTTGTAGTTTAAGATAAGTAATTTAGAGGGGAGCATTAATGTAAAACTCTATTGTAATAAATTTCGACAGGTTTAAATCAAGTGATACGACATGCGATAGCAACATGTGATTTTATTCTCTAGTTGTTAATAATATTTATATTAATTTCACAATCATGTAATATAAATTCAGTCCCATAAAATACCCTGCCTGACTTGTAACTAAATATATAAATATTAAACATCAAAATACAACATTAAATATTTGATCAGCATGTTTAGTAGGATAATTTCCTATAATATATATTTTTAGACGAGTTTTTCCTGATAAGAGCGTTTAATTGTTCCACGGTGTAATAAATCACCATTACTTCATCACCAGGTAGAAAGTTTCACTTGACAGTCTGATTGAGCGCGTAATGTACCCGTCCCAGCCAATACAGGATCAATCGTTACGGTTCATGTATCTGATACTTACACTCAAAATTACTGAATATAACTTAAAAATCGTGTTTACCAATTTAAAATTATTTTAAGAAGCTCTTGAGAGTTTTTAAACACAACGACAGTTACTTTTTAACAGTTAAAAATCAACAAAATATTTATTTTATGTATTCAAATAAAATATGTAAATAAACTATAATGATTCAGCAAAAATATTTACTGTTTTCCTATCTTATTAGAATGTCCAATTAATTATAACGTTTATAATTTTTCTTTCGTTTTCTCCTGATTTCTCTTAATTAATCTAATTATTTGGCAAACTTAACCTACTTTGCGTCAGATGCAACTTTGTCCACACGTACATGAGGTTATAGAGTTTACTACACAGTACGCCTTAGTAAAAATAAAATACCCCCGTCGCAGCAAACCTGCATACTCAGTGAATTTCCAATGAATATATAACATAACACATTAAAACACTTAACAGGATTCATAAGAAATGTATTCACAAACAAGCGATATTTAAAATATTAATTATTCTCCATAAGAATATCATTGGGGATGAGTACACAGGTTTGCTGCAACAAGGCACACAAAATAATGGGTTTTTATGCAAACATCAATAGAACTCATCTTAGTGAAGTCACATACCAAGTTTCATCCATATACATTTATAAATAAGCAATATATAACGTTTTAAGTATTTTCCATAAGAATAACATGGGTACCAAGTACCTAGGTTTGCTGCTACAGGAACCATGGGCAAAAATGTTTTTGTGCAAACAACAATACACCACAACCAGATCAAGCCATATACCAAATTTCGCCAGTTTATGTTCATAAATAAGCGAGATATACAAATTTTCTTTTTCTCCATAAGAATAACATTAGACAACGTACTGTGTTTAGCACTTTCAATATCTCGGTAACCAATTGACGTATAGCAATGATCAAAACACCAAATTGTTTGTTTTTTTTTAAGCTGAATTCATTGGTATAAGTTCAAATTTGATTTAAATTAAAATTACTTGTGAAAACCCCAAAGAACACATTTTTGGGGTAAAAAACCCCCCTTCGGATGGTGCGATTCATCTGGTTTTCGAACTCGTTTAAATAAATGGTACTTTACACATTTGTACCAAATTTCATTAAGATCGGACCTTTTTTACGAGAGTTATCGTGCTTACAGACACACACATATATATATATATATATATATAAATTTGAACGAATGGTGTTTTTGGCATCTGGGGACCTCAAAATGAAAAGTTATCATGGTCTCGGGCTTAAGTCTTACCATGAGACCTACGGTAATAGCTTCTTTATAGAGGAAATTCGCTAAAAATAAGGTAAAACTTTCCAAAATAACTATAGATAGCTCTATACGGCCAAAGTAGACCACAACAGGTGTGCAGAGAAAAGAAATACATACGGTTGTTAAAAACAGATCTAAAACTGAATATTACATTAATACCAGATATAGTTTATTATTAACCCTTTTTAATTATAGTACCTGGGGGCCAAGCTTTGCTCGGGGGAAGCCCAGTCAGTTTGTTTAGAAGACTCAGAGTAATATTTCACCACTTCCCCCTACTGATAATCAGATTTGTATTATTCATTTGCCTCTTTTCTACATTTTTAAGGTCCCTCCAGTTGTTATTTGTAGCTCAATGACCCTTTGATTTATTTTACTACTCTATATATGTAATCTTCACTCAAATATTTTAATCTCTGCTCTCAGGAAACCACATGTTAATAATCATAAAAAACATGAGTATTACTTTGACAGTTCCCTGGTTGATTATGAAAAGCTGTTACAATTCTTTTGTTTTGATTTGAAACTCCATAAGCCCAATGTTATTTTTTTTTACTTTTCATTTAATTTTTTTCATTATTTGATTTTTTTCTAGTGATGAGGCCTGTCTAGAACTTATTTTTATCCCAGAAATTAGTTATTTCGAACATTTGAAGGAAATCGTTGGAGCCGTTTTTGAGATCCGTGTCGCAAGCAAGCAAGCAAGCAAACCTTACTCATATTAGAGTGTAGGATATTCCCTTTCGAAATCGAAGCCAAAATAGTAGTCATGAATTAATTAATATAAGTTAAGATTTTAAAGGTTTTATTAAAGAATCCCCATAATGTAAGTCATTTGTTAACTTTGTCGTAGCAACATTACAATTGTATTAGAGGATTAATGTAGTACACAATATAAGTCAGTAAATAAAAGGTAACGAACCGGGAACTAACAAGCTTTCATGATAATTCATGAAATGGCAAAAAACATACTTTATTGTTTCCATTTAAAATCGCTGAAGAAATTTTTTAACGGTATAAACACAAGACAGCAAAATGGCAGAATTTGTAATTTAGTAATCATTTTTACAAGGGCTGAAACAACAGATAACTTTGGTCCCTTGGCACCTTGCCCAACACCTGGTTAAAATTGTTAGTAAAGTTAAATTACCAGAGTGAATCCTTGCGGGACCGAAGGTACATTAAATCAAACTCTCGCTGCAATTCCCACTTATCAAATACAAACACTAAAGTCTGATTATTCCAGATATTTTAGGGATTCGTAGTTTGTATCGACAGTTTACTATTTGTATGTTTGTTATTAATTAATTAAAAGTGAGTTTTATGGCTTGAGCGTGTGAATTTAAAATAAAAACTGCGGTTGATATTTATACTAGTAAACTATATGATAAGCAAGTAATTGACGCTTAAGGGATATTACGGTGTAAAACAGCAAGTTAACGTTTTATTAGCAGCGGTCGGTAATCAATTTGTCACAAACCTAAAAACATAAAACAATGTCGGGTTAGTTACGTTAGTTACACTATTTATAACTCAAAAACTACTTAACCGATTTGCATGAAAACTTACAGGAATTTTCTTTATATACCTGGTTAACACATAGGCCAATTTTCGTTTTGAAAACTCTTAAAGGACGCACCCTACGGCCCATCAAAACTTACATGTTATTCTTGTGTAGAAACTTTTTATTTGGTTTACGTCACATGTATCTTTTTTAATTCAATTAATTTAAAGAAACAGCTGTTATACGGTTTACATCTAGCATACTTGAAAGTCATAAACATATGAATATTATAAACATAACAAATCTACTTGAATACCAACTCAAACTCTTTTTTTATGCCGACGTTAGCCCTATATAAAAATAGGCGAGAGAGCGGAGCGAACGATCTCATCTTTTACAATATTTGTTAAAAAACAAACTCAAAAACATTAGGACAGGACAACGTCTCGCGTCATCTGCAGGGTCAGCTAGTAAACAATATAATATTGCACAAAACTATCGTCTATGTAGCCAACAACAAAATGAGAATATTACACTTTAAATATGTTTTAGCTTCTAAAGGTTTGTTATATACTAAATAATTATTTTCAAAATTATATTTTTAAATTCGCTACACGCAAAATGATCAATTGGACCACTTCATTTGGCTATATTTCGGTACTGACTAGATAGTTTATTTGGTATTCAATACACATGCTAACTGAACTAAAGACCCATACAAAACTCATCATACCTCTAGGCTGGTATCGAGATCTTCAATGAACAAACACCACCACCAGTGATCAGACTTTTAAACTGAATGTTTAAGGTTTTTGTTTCGATGACAGCTGCGTATGTGTAAATAAGCTTAGAAATTTACAAGCACAAAGTGCAAAACATGGTTTATTGGTTGTTGAATGCCTCCAGGAATGGTATATGGCAACTAAAATATAGGTTTACATTCCTTTAGTCAACACTTATAATTAAGTTGATTATTCGTACATCAAGGAAGTACAAAAATGTCATTCTTCCGTTTTAGAAAAATGCTTGGGTAGATATGAATAATCAGCTATGAATTAAAAGTGTTACCTGAAAATTCAATTATCTCATAACAGTTCAACGTCGAATACAACTGTGTACATTATGCTTATGCATTTTTCAACTTGTTTACACATACGCGGACGTCATTGAAACAAAACCTTTGAATATTGAGTTTAAACGTTTACACATTTGTGATCTAGCATTGACGTTTATTCATTTAAGAACTTGAGACCGACATAGAGGTATGATGAGTTTTGTAAGGGTCTTTAGTTTGGTTAGTGGCTACAGTAGTTGATTGCATTGAATACCAAATAGAATAACTAATCACTACCATAGATTAAACATCCTTCTTAGGAGTATGTCTAATCTTTGTCACTACTGTAACATTAAATTAAATTAAGTGACCCGGTTAGTTAGTTTGTATGTTGCAATATTTTATAAAATGTAAGTTTGAAAATAATTATTTATTATTCTCCTCAAATGTGCTTGAAAATATAAAAAATCTTTACAAACTAAGACATTTTGCAAGTAAGTGTAGTTACAGGTGTTGTTACTAGAGTGCAGCACCGATCGAATCGCAATATCAGCCATTGCGAATGGAATATAATTACTATGTTAATGGTTTAAACCATAGTATCTGGGAGGGCCAAGTTTTGCTCGGGGAATGCCAGTCAGTTTTTTTAGATGACTCGGAGTAATATTTAACCACTTCCCCATACTTATAATCAGATTTGTATAACTCATTTGCTTATTTCCTAAATTTGTAAGGTCCCTCCATTTGTTATTTATAGCTCAATGTCCCTTTGATTTTTTTACTACTGTATATATGTAATCTTCACTCAAATCTGTTAATCTCTGCTCTCAGGAAACCACATGTTAATAATCATAAACAACATGAGTATTACTTTGACAGTTCCCTGGTTGATTATGAACAGCTGTTAAAAATCTTTTGTTTTGATTTGAAACTCCATAAGCCCAATGTTAATTTTTTTAACTTTTAATTTTAGTCTTTTTCCCTGGGGAATGAATTGATTTTCCCTGTGGATGAGGCCTGTCTAGAACTTATTTTTATCCCAGAAATTAGTTATTTCGAACATTTGAAGGAAATCGTTGGAGCCGTTTTTGAGATCAGTGTCGCAAGCAAGCAAGCAAGCAAACCTTACTCATATTAGAGTATAGGATAATATCCCCTACTTATCTAAGCATCAATGACTTACTTTTCATCTAGTTTTCTAGTCCAAACATTAACCACGGGTTCTGTATTAAAATTGCATGCTCAGGTCATTAAGATACATTTTAATTTACTAATACAATTGACATACTGCTTTAACAATCTTCACAATTTTGAAAATCGTCGATACAAACTACAAACCCTAATAAAACTTTCACAAAAGCAATTACAATTCCCGAACTTTAGTGTTTGTATTTAATAAGTGCGAATTACAGCGAGAGTTTGATTTAATGTACCTTCGGTCCCGCAAGGATTCACTCTGGTAATTTAACTTTACTAACAATTTTAACCAGGTGTTGGGCAAGGCGCCGAGGGACCAAAGTTATGTGTTGTTTCAGCCCTTGTTAAAATGATTACTAAATTACAAACTCTGCCCTTTTGCTGTCTTGTGTTTATTAGGCTCAAAACTTTATACACCGGTTCTAAATTGGAAACAGTAAGGAAGGTTTGTTTACCTTTACATGGGTTATGGCGAAAGCTTGTTTCATTCCAGTTGGTTACCTATATGTTTAGAAAATGTTCTATGGAAAGTGAGCTATTAGCATAACACTCAAAAACATTTAATAAGAAATTAAAACTGCTAAAAATGCTGATCTTTTGTTATTTTTAGTTTTACATCTATACTTATTAAGGCGAGCAGGTTTTTTGTGACAATCACTCCTCCTAAACTACTGAACCGATTTTCATGTTTTTGGTGTCATTGGAAAGAGCCTAACGTGAAGTTGTGCAGGAAACCTTTTTAATAGAGAAATAATTTGTGAGTGAGGCCCTGGGGCTCCTTAAAGATGAGTTTTCCCCATAAGCTCAACATTGGGAAAAACTACAAGTTTTAAGCAATCGGCTGGATAGAGTACACACAGTTAATCAGCAGGCCATGTTGGCTTTGGAACGGTAACAAAATATTTATACGGAAATGTCAGTATAATATTACTTTGTGATCGTGAGCGAAGCCGCGACCGGCTACTACTATATATTACATTACAAAGCATGCAGGGTTTTTATTTTGTATTTAGTGATTATGAAATTATAACGCAAGTTACGATAACTGTTAATAACAACTGGAGAATAACATCACGTGATGCTACTGTGATAAACCATGTTTTAGGAGAAAAGTATATAACGTTGTATTTGCCTCATTTGAACTTATCGAAATTTATTGCAGTATTTGTCCCCATTAAAGCCTCTCTCCCCAAAAATGATAAAATTATTTAAAACGTGTATTATGTTTTATATTATTAACTAGTTAATTTATTGCTAATCGATAGTGAATGTTTACAGATAATTACACAATCAATAACGCATATCACAGTTTAAGCCCAAACTATAATTTATTTAAATAGGGACAAATCAATAGGGTAAAATGCAAGGACTGTACAATCATGGAAGATCAATATTTTAAAAATGTGAGTTTCTAAACATTAATTATATGAGGGATACATAATTATTTCGTACATGATGTATGTTTTTTTTTTAAAGCTTAAACGGATACTTTCTATTAAGCAAAAGTATTATAGTCTTATATTTACAACCTTGGTAAATTTTAATATCACAGTAATCAAAACTGTTACACCAAACCAGCTGTTAAATTGACGATTAAAAGCGAAAACTCCATGTTTGTATTATTTGCATTATTTGTATTGAGTTTTTCATACCTCCATTTAAATTTTAGCGAATTTCCCCTATAGGGAAGAAGCTATTACCGTAGGTCTCATGGTAAGATTTAAGCCCGAGACCATGATAATTTTTTTTTAGGTCCCCAGATGACTAAAACACTATTCGTTCAAATTTATATATATGTGTCCGTGGATGCAATAACTTGAGTAAAAAACGCGTCCGATTTCGATGAAATTTGGCTCAAATGTGTAAAGTGACATTTATGACTTTAAGTTCGAAAAATAGAAAAATCGGGCCATGGGAAGGGTGGTTTATGGGGGTTTTAAATTTTCCAAAAATCAGTTTTTTTTTTTCATTTTTTACTCTAAAATTTTTAAAACACTTAATTTTGGTTAAGACCATGTTATAGAGCTTAAAAAAACAAATAATATGGTATTTTGAATTATTAAGCTAGGTTAAGTTGTTGCGGAGAAAATCCAAAAAAACCTGCTCATAAAATCTCCTATGTTAATCTTATGGGAAAAAGGTTTTTGGTAAACTTTTGATTTTAATGTAAACTTCACATTTGCTTTTACCAATCAACTCAGCTCCACAAAACAATCATTTTGGTGTTTAAATTGTGATTCTACGTCCAACCGTTGCAGAGATATTCAAAGTACTAAACACAGTACGTTGTCCAATGTTATCTTTATGGAGAATAAATAAAATTTGATATCTCCATTATTAATGAATGTATATTGATGAAACTTGGCACGTGGGGTCACGTAGTACTGGTATATTGATATTTCCACAAAAAATTGATTTTTTTAGTTTCTTGTTGCAGCAAACCTGCTTACTCATCTCCCATGTTATTCTTATGGAGAATAATTAAAATGTTATATAGTGCTTACTTATGATTGAATATTGATTAAACTTGGTATGTGGCTTCACCTAGTTAAATTATATTTATATTTGCATAAAAACCAATTGTTTGTGTTCCTTGTTTCAGCAAACCTATGTACTCATCACCAATGTTATTCTTATGGAGAATAATTAAAATTGTATATATCGCTTATATATGAATATATTTTTATGAAACTTGGTATGCGGCTTTATATGGTATTAAGACATATATTATGCATTGGAAATTTGCTGAGTACACAGGTTTGCTGCGACGGGGGTATTTAAAGTATATTGTATATTAGAACTTAAATTGTTAAATTACTTAAAATGAAAAAATCTTTAATAATCTTTTTCTTCAGTCTTTAATTTTTCAAGGTAACAATCAAATAGATCTAAACTTGTAGAAATTTTATTTCTAATCCTATGTACAAACAAGCATAATAAGAGTAGTATATTAAAATTTTTTTCCAGAAAAATGTTTTGTAAAGGATATAAATTTCTGGAATTTCTTGATTTGATATTTTTTCTAGGAAGTTTTCTGAACAATATTCAGTTGTGGAATATGTTACGCGGTGTATCACAACGGTATCAAACACGCGTTCATGTCGGGGTTAGTGTGTTGTGACCAGACATCGCTGGTGTTGCTACGCGGGTCAGTCTCTTTAGTTCAAACAAGCGCTTGAGTTTGGAAATATATATATATAAATAAATATTTGTATGCCGGAGTAAAATAATAACCTAAAACAAATGTTATGCCATTACTCTCTGACTTTATATTGATTTCAATCTGAATGTGTGTGGCAGCGTCTTCACAACTCTCGTGGAAACTTCTCAAATTGATTTCATCGCCTAACAGGAAATGTTACAAGTCGTTCTATTATCATTGTGCGAAGGCTTGACCTCAGTATTCCATATCCAAATCTTTAATTAGGGGGAATTTAACGATCTTCTGTAAACTTTGAAGCTGTCGTTGTGACCAGATCGGTCACATCAACCTCGATGATGATATTGCCATTATTAGCTGGTTATTATTATTATTGTCATTATTAACAGCTCCTCTCGGCTTGTATCACAGTCGGTGGTAGACGTCACCTGATCATCTGATCCGATGTAAATGTCCACATAAGATTAATAATTGGACTTTGAAGGCCTATTGAGCAGAGAGCTAAAGAAGTTCCGAAACTCTAGTCTATTAGTTTTTTCCTCCAAAATTTCCGCTAAATTGATCTGATCCAGTGTGTCGGGCTGGTGCAATCTAACTAGCATATATACTCAGCTCAGTTAATTTTTTACTATAAAGTACGTTTTAAAGCCTTGCCCCCACCAAGAAAACATGTTTTGAAACATGTTTATTGACAATAAAACAGAAAACAAATTGTTAAAAGTTTGTACAGTTTTGTTTTACCAACAAAATAATCGGGTTCTGACAATAAATTCTTGAATAAATCATCGAAAAATTATTTCCACACATCACAATGTTTGTTAAATGCAGTACTAAAAAAACATTTGCTTAGAGTGGGCAAGGCTTAATGTCTATTATTTATTTTCTAAAACCACGCAAAATGATTATTGCAGATTGACGTTTTGCAAGACAATTTTATAACATTTGTTCTCCTCTGTAGCGGGCAGAATGATTTGAATATTGGTCGAACCGAACTGTTCGATATAACGCCGATTTGTGTGTGTTCACTATATATTATAGTTGCCGGTCTTTCGTTTACTTGTTATGTGTAAAGAACGGCGGCGTGCGGCACTGGGAGCCGTAAGCAGAAGGCGGGTATACAGACTGTGCGCCGGCGCGTGGCGGACTGCAAACCGCAGCACTGCTGGTGGAGGGGGAGGGGGAGCGCGGTGACCTTGTGGCCGACCTTCCCTCCCTTCCCCCTGGCGCTTGGGCCGGCGCTACCGCTATCTTATCGCCTCATTCATTCTATTTCCTGGAACACCTTCCCCCTGCCACCCTGGCGCCTGAGCTGGTATTATCTCTATTTTATCGCTCCATTCATTCTAATTTCCCGGAATTTACAGATTTAACAATTCTCTATACTTTAATTCATTTCAGTTTGGGTTAAATTAAATGTTTCCCTGTATGTATTTATGATAATTAGTGAATTTCCTTTGGAAAGTGAACTATTAGCATGTCCCGCACGTTGAAACTTACACCCGGGACCACCATAGAAGTTCCTAACGTGACCCCCTGAACACGATTTGGGGGGTCGTTCAAAATTTTATATATATATATATATATGTGTGTGTGTGTGTGTATATATATTGCACATATATATATATATATGTGTGTGTGTGTGTGTGTGTGTGTGTGTGTGTGTGTGTGTGTGTGTGTGTGTGTGTCTGTGTGTGTGCGTGCACTCAAGCGCTCGCATTTTTTGTCCGATTTACTTCAAATTTGGTAGGGACGATCCTTTCTGTAATCAGTTGGACAAGTTCGTTGGGCAAAACAATCGGAAAACTCTAAACCCCTTTTTTGGGGATTAATCTTTCAAATTTCGAGTATTTGAGCCCAAAAAGGGTCAGAAAAGCCCCTATGTAAAATTAATGCATGTAAAAAGATGTGAATTAGTGAGGCGAAAGTTTTAAGCTCTTTCTCGTCATTATAGCATATATATTTACCGAGTTATTAAAGAAAATGTGGTTCGACTAAACACAGTACGTTGTCTTATGGGGGTTTTACACTATAAAAGTCTGTTATTCCTTTGTTAGAGTACTTTTATCATCCCCAGCAACCTCACGCCTACTTTCAAGCCTGTCTGGATCTTCTCCTAACATTATAATGCGCAAAACTGTATTCGTAGCTTTGCAAGTATATGAAACCAGGAGCATCAGAACAGCCAAAAATCACTGTTTTCAGATTGTTATAAAAATTGGAATGAATGTATGTTTTTCCACTGATTTTTGAGTTTTAAAAGTTGTTATGTGGAAATTCACTTCCCTCACGTCAGCGTGCTGCGTGCGAAGTCGTTTGTAAATCATACGCTCTATTCTTCGTTTAACATTAAATTGTTGGTGATGGTGAGTTTATGTTATTTAAATAAGTTCGGTCTTTTTCATCACACTGATTAATAAAAACAAATGTCTCAACATCTCGGGGACTGCTATCTGATCCAGTCTTCAGGTGAGAAAATATCTAATACATTACACAACAAAATAGTACCACCACCCAGGCAAAGCTGGAAAACCAAAGTCTTTTAGCGAATTTCCCCTATAGGGAAGAAGCTATTACCATAGATTAAGCATACTCCTTAGGAGTATGCTTAATCTATGCTATTACCGTAGTCGGCATGGTAAGACCTAGGCCCGGGACCATGATTACTTTTCGTTAGGAGGTCCCCAGACCCTAAAAACACCATTCGTTTTCGAAACTGTATATATGAGTGTGTGTGTGTGTGTGTGTGTGTGTGTGTGTGTGTGCGTGTGCGTGTGCGCGCGTGCGCGCGTGCGTGCGTGCGAGTGCGATAACTCTCGTAAAAAAGGTCCGATTTTGATGAAATTTGGTACAAACGTGTAAAGCAACATTTATGGCTTTAAGTTCGACATCAGACATGTCGACTCATCCAAAGTGGTATTTTGGAGGGGTTTTGTACCCCTAAAATGAGTTTTACATATAGTTTTTAAAAAAGTAACATTTTAGTTTCCAGAATTTGAGTCAGCTTTAAAAAACACACAATTTGGTTTTTTGATAATTTCTCTACGTCAATTAGTTACAGAGATATTGAAAGTGCTAAACTCAGTACGTTGTCCAATGTTATTCTTATGGAGGATAAGACTAATTTTATATCTCGCTTATTTATTAATGTATACTAACGAAACTTAATATTAGGCTTCATCTAGTTTTGGTCTATTGTTATTTGCACAACAAAATCAATTTTTACCCGATGATTCCGGTAGCAGCAAACCTGCATACTCAGCCCCCATGTTATTCTTATGGAGAATAAGTCAAATGTATTGTCTCCCTTAACTATGAACATAAATTAATAAAACTTGGTAAGTGGCTTCACCTTGTTGAGTTATGTTAAAAATTGCATAAAAACCCATTTTTGTATTCCTTGTTGCAACAAACCTGCGTACTCATCCCCCATGATATTCTTATGTAGAATAAATCAAATTTTATATATCGATTATTTGTGAATATACTTTTATGGAACTTGGTATGCACCTTTATGTGGTATTAAGACATGTATTATGCATTGGAAATTCGCTGAGTGCGCAGGTTTGCTGCGACGGGGGTATTTTATTTGTCATGTGTCGAAATATATTTACTATTAAATGGACAACGTATTGCAAGTAATCACTCACAAATAACAATGAATAACATTTATTTCAGACTTATGCAGACGTATCTTGTTGGTATTTTAACTCATAGTATTTGGTACATTTTATCTGGCTTTATAAAATAATCCTCTTTGATGTAAATTGATCTCCGTAAGGATTAATAATCAATTAAATTGCTACATACAGCTGTTATATAAAATGTTTTTTTTTTCCTTTATAGTTAATATGCTTTACAGATTTGGTATTAATGGAGGGTTTCCAGTAGAGCCGCCTCAGTCCAATACTCCCATCAATCTGCTCTCATCCATTACTGTCAGCGAATACGCAAAAACCCAAATCCAGAGGGATCCTGAAAGCTGAGTGGTAAATACGCTACAAGCTGTAAATAAAAAGGGGAAATTATATTTAAAGATACATATATCTTGGAGTTTTATTTAAATTTAATTTCGTGTGTAAATACTTACTGAAATAACTTCAAAACCTGAACATAGGAAGGTTTAGAGTTATGTTAATAAATTTACTAAACTGCAAATGAGTTAATAAGTAATAAACATTTTACCTAGTCTAAATTATAATCTTTTTACATTCTTGAAATAGAAAACTCAAGAACTTAACGGTCGTCTTTAAATATAAAAAATCAACAGTAAAGAAAGTAATCAACGTGCAATAAACCTTGAATAAATAATAATAATAAAAATGTAAATGAAGAACAATATGCATAATTTACTATACTAAAATGCGTTAAAATAAATACAAAGTAATGTAAAACATGTGTTAATAACAGCTTGCTTAATGCTTAACAATTTACACATGAATCATATTTATGCTGTATATTAATACACAAGCAGGTTTTTTGAAGAACGAGGTATAAGGTACTATCATGGAGACTTCTCTGTGGTACTACAGAAATTAGATTTTTGCTTGATGTGACAATTTAAAGAGATTGAGGTGTATACTACTGAAATTTCCTTACAATCGACATTCGTGTTTAGGGCTCTGCCCTACAGGTTTTCAAAATTTCAATGTAAATCATGAGGAAGAATACAAATCAATTGAATTGTATATTTTACTGATAATTGCACAAAACACAGCAAAACGCCAAAAAAAGGTGTTACATCCTTATATATAATACGAGATAAGCCGTTTTTTGTAAACGCAGCTCCACCCTTATTTATTGACCAATTTTAATGTTTGAAATGTCAAAAAATTAATCTCAGTTCGTAGTTTTGCAATAAGGTGTTTAATTTTCGATATTTGTATTCGCTTAGGCAGAGCTGCCCTCAAAGCTCGTTTTTTGCCCGTAAGGTGCATGGGGTAATATGGGGAATAATTTTATTTGAATTGCAGCTGTTCACACATTATGAACATTTATTAGCAATACCAGGTGTTTCAAGTAAGGAATGTATTTATCTACATAGATAAACTAAATTTTGTTCCACATCACTTTGAGCAGTGAAATGTTGTATGCAGCAAAGATATAAATTGTGCTCATCTGTCTGTTTATGAACCAAGTTTGTTCCGCGATTCACAAAAAAAGAGTGAACCGAATTAAATCAAACATTTTCTCATTTTCGTGTGGGACAGGACACGTTTAGGCTTCTGCAAATCATTTCGTAAGTAATTAGGGTTATGCCCATTGGTCCTAATGAACATTTGGTCAGCTAACTTATCTTTACCACTCATTAGGTGGGAAACTTAGCAGATACGGTCAAAGCTCATATCAGGCCAGTCGGAAGCAACCTGATCCATTTTATTGTTGCCACATTGAGCCAGAGAAATATAGTTTTTTACTTGTCGCATTGTACTCGGACATTTAACTTTTTAACATAAAAATTACCAATTGGTGAGTAGTTCAATTATATATATTAATGTATAATAGTCTCATTCGTAAGAAATCGTTGATCTCGTTTTTTAGGATTAACTCTATGTCATTTATTTAGAACACATTGTAACGAATATTCTACCCGTAGCATGTGGCCTTTCAAAGATAGAAATGTTTAATCATGTTTTTTTAGAGATATCGGAAGATCTAACAAAAAGAAAATGCTGCATTTAAGAACACTTCTGTTAAGTGTGACTTCACTTGTCGTAGGTAATATATTCTTCTTTCATTAAGCATTGTTGGTAGCAAGTTTTAAGTTTATATCGAACTAGCTGTTACCCACAGGCTTCACCCCGCAAATGATTGTTATGAAAACTGTGACAGTTGTGTGTGCTGCATTCTGTAGTTAGCCCGTGGAACTACTACGAATCAAGATCAGCTGTATGTATTTTCATCAGTTCAAACTAAAATTAATGTCCATGAGAAATATATGGGAACTTTTTTGGGATCTCTCGTGGAGCCCGACAGATCAGGATGAAAACCACTTAGTTTTTTCTATTTTATGCCTAAAGAATCAGTGTACAAAATGTCAACTCTCTAGGTAAATGAGAAGTAGAAGAATTCGTGATGCGTGAGGAAGTGAGTGTGTGAGGGCCTTGCCTTTCATAGGTATGAATAAACTTTTAAAATAAAACTACGCTAGTTGTTTTTAAATTTGACTACTCTGTTTTCTTCTTTTCTCCTGTTCAACTGCAGTGTCATACCAAAGCCTGGTGTCAAAAGAGTGCCTGGAATGTCTGTGTGAGCTCATCAGCAGATGTGACATCCACAGAGGCTGCGAATTCGGCGACTGCGGCCCCTTCAGCATCACGATGCCCTTCTGGCTGGATTCCAGGGGCCACCGGTACCTGAACGGCTCCTGGGAAGAGACAGGTACAGGAGGGAAGGTTTGTGAGTGTCAGGTGTTCGGTGCACTGGCTAAACTTTTGTATTATTGTAAATGGAACATTTAAATCGAATTTTAATCAAAGGGATTGCTTTACAGATCTACGTAAGACTGTAAACCGGACCAGAAACTTTTGATAAAACCGAAAGTTTGACCCCCATCAGTAAATAGTTAAATAATAAGAATTGTTAGAAGGCCACCAGTCACGAGACTTTTGGTGTTTCTAGCTGCTTCCCCTATAAGGCCAATGTTAACTTTTAAGTTCTACCCAGTAGTTATTTGTGTAGTTATAGTTATTTGTGAAAATATAGTTTTAAAATTTGGTAGGAATGTTGTACTGGTGATTACCTAGCGATTTCAGTGAAACCATTTTTGATTTAAGTTTTAAAATTTGATAGCAAAACTATTTAAATGCTAGCATTTTAAGGCAAAATTATCAATGAATCCAAAATAAATTTAAAACGGTTGCCCACTTAAATTGCTTCGTTATTTTCAATCTTTAAAACCAGCCATAAATCCATAAATACGACCATCCATTTAGGCTGGATAACACTTAAAATACTACATTGCTCTTATAGGTTTAGAAATCTACCTGGATTTACTGGTGCCCCTCTTAAAAAAATGTTAGGAAAAATATTATTGTTTATATAAATCCTCTCCTAAGGGCCGAACAGTAAAATTAAGGGTCAATTTTGAAGACATATAAAAACTGAGTATCATGATCACCTCATCTAGTTGATTTTAAAATTTAATTTAGATGATTGCACATAGTTCTTGGGCATGCACATCTAATGTTTGATAGTACAAAATCAGTAATGTAGGGAGATCTGACTCATGTAGTTAGTTGTAGTTGTAATTATAGCCAGTTAGGGTGTTTAGGGAAGCCTAAAAGGGACAAGGAACAACTAAAACAAACACAAGGACTAGGAAAACCTCTCAAGTAAGTTAAGTGAAATTAATAAACTTCTTAAAGTGGCAAATGAAAAATCAGGATTTTTGAAGAAAACGAATCATTGATGTTCGTTTTAAAAATAAGAATTGTTAAATAAAAAAAAAAGGATTAAGAATTATTTATAAAAGGTTTCTTGTTAAATTATGGCTGTGTTCTCTAACAGCTTCAAAAGTATTATTCCTATTTTATATCACTAAATAAATACATTTTGTAATACATCTGTAAAATAACTGAATATTTTACCAGTTACGTTACCTAAATCTGTCCATTTCATGCTTTATTGGTAGATCACTAATCAACAAAATCCCAAATTACTAATGCGATGTTATGTATTTTAATCCTAAGCTTCCATATTGAGGGACGAATACGAGAGGTGCTCTACAAATTTGATCTGCACAACCAGGACTATACAAAAGTATGCGGAATTGTACATAAAAGTAAGTGAACAGATGCATTGTTTGGTTCTGAAAACCCTTTAAATGTAAATACCATTACATATGAATCTGAAACGAGTTCGCACGCAGAACGCTGACGTGAGGGACGTGAATTTCATATAAAAAATTTTAAAAATCAAAATAAGTGTTAAAACATCTAATTTTTATCGATATATGAAAACATTTCTTTTTCTTTTCTGATTTTCCTGGTTCCATTTACCTGCAATGCTGGGAATACAATGTTGCGCATTAAAAGGTTAGGAGAAAGTCCTACTACATTTTTAGTAAATCGGACAAAAAATGCGACCGCTAGAGTGCAAACACACATATTATATATATAATTTTATTAACGACCCCCAGGGGTCACGTGTTAAGGGGGTCATGTTAGGATCTTATATGGGGATCCCGGGCTTATGATTTACCGTGCAGGTCATGATAATACCCATGGACTTTTCCATGGGAAATTCACTGCCAAACATTGTAATGCTTAAAAATATGACAACCATTTCAACATAATTTATAAAGGTATTATTAATTATTATATTTATTGACAAGAAATACTCTTTCAAATTGTCAAATAATTAATATTACTAAATAAATTCCAAAATTATATATACTTGCTGATTACCCGTGCTTCGCACAAATAATTCAGGAATGAACAGCTGATTAAAATTGTTGCTGCAACTACATCTGTTTCTGATCTATTAAACATATTGCTCATAAGAATAACATGGAAACTTTAAAGTCCAATGGAGTGGAGCACATTGAACTGAGAGAGACAAAAGTTAGTCCATGACTTCTACAGAGAAATCCCTTTAATTTGACACCTCAATCATCAAAATCTGTTCATAAATAAAAGAGTTTTGCTGTACACAAGAAATTCCTTAGGGAATTAGTATAATAGATTCTACAAAAGATTATTGTATTTCT
The DNA here is from genome assembly GCA_963675035.1 of Allygus modestus. Taxonomy (NCBI): domain Eukaryota; kingdom Metazoa; phylum Arthropoda; class Insecta; order Hemiptera; family Cicadellidae; genus Allygus; species Allygus modestus. The sequence goes on along the minus strand of OY776112.1, from coordinate 334,480,196 downwards.
ATCATCAAATTTCTATCCACCTAGTTTCTTTAAATATAAAATATTGGTAATTCTCTTTTTCCAATCCAATTCTGGAAAGTACTTAAATACTCATAGATACTTTTTCCCACTGTTTTTAAATCAAGAATATTTGATAGATATAAAACAGTCAAATAGTCAAGATTATCTTTGAAAAGTAAGCGTGTCCAAATCATATGTTTTAGGACTGCAATAGGAACGGAGAATTTGACTGTCTGGACTACGCCGCCCTCCATTACCAAGGGCCGCGCGGTTGCGAGAAGAAGCATTTCCCGGTGAAGTTTACGAGATTTATGGAACGCTGCTTGAAATACAACACCCCAGGAGTATACTCAGTCACAATGTATGAACTGAATGAAAAGGAAAAACAAAATAATAACGGGACAGATTTAACTAAGAAGATTCAATAGTTTAAACGCTTAACAAACTCTTGGAATAAAAGTGTCATTTTTAAGCCTGAAACCCCAGAAACGAGTGTTTAACGAATAAATCTTTCACTTCTATTAAATTTTCGATCCGTCCCCTTCTGTTTGAAAGTATCAACCATCTTAAAAACACGTTTTAAAATACGTTGTCTGCATCTGTTCTGCATGGATCTTGTTGGAGTAATATTTCCCCACTTCCCCAAACCGATTATCAGATTTGTATAGCTCATTTGCCTATTTTCTGAATTTTTAAGGTCACTCCAGATGTTATTTATAGCTCAATGCCCCTTTTATTTATTTCGGTTATGACCACTCTATAAATGCAATCTTCACTCAACAGCTTTAGTCACTGCTCTCAGGAAACCACATGTTAACAATAATTTTTTGAACAACACGAGGATTACTTTTAGACATTTCCTTGATTGATTGTGAACAGCTGTTACAATTCTTTCGTTTTGATTTTAAACTCCATAATCCCAATGTTAATTTTTTTTTTATTTTCAATTTAGTTTTTTACATTGTTTAATTTTGTCTGGGGATGAGACCTGACTAGAACTTATTTTATCCCAGAAATAAGTTATTTCCAACATTTGAAAAACAAATTTACTTGTACGAAGTGTACGCAAAAAACATCAGTTCAGCTGCAGGTAAACTTGACTGACCAGACACGTGGGCCTGGAGTATAAGCAGTGTTACGTAACGGACTGTTATTTTGATCAAGCGATTACTTCTGGGAAAATTCGTTGAAATATCATCACAAATCTATATATTAACGCTGGACGTTTTCTCTTCACAGTCATTACTCGATAACGGCTGGACGGATTTTAACGTTTAATGTGCCTAATTAAAGGTATATTTACGTAAATTTGCCAATACGCCTCAGAATTTTAAGAAATAGTATCAGTTTAACACAGTAAAGGGATGAATTTTCGAAACAGTGGTGCTATTCGACGGTGGAAGTCTAAACTACGTGTTGACTGAAAGTACGTTGTTATCATCCGTTTGAATATCAGATTTTTTTTATGATTGTTTACAAATGAAGAAACCTTTCGTTGGGTACAAACTTGCTTGGATTCGAGCAAAAGGGCAACTACTGTAGTAAAATTAAATACATTTAAAATGTAAATTTCACATGAAAATAGTTTTGGTAGGTTTTTTTTAATCAGAATGTTCAATAAATTTATAAATTAATGTTATTGTTTTACCTCACTCAGGATTTCAAACATCGTGAGATAACATAAAAGTAAATAACAAAATATTCACTCCAACAAACATTGCGGTTGGTTATACGTCGAATGAAATCAGTTATGCTTTTGTTTTAACAATGGATAATTTACCTAGGGGGGATTAAAGTGTTTTATAACTAAAATGTTTACGTTCCTGTTTCTTTATTTTATTTTTTATTTTTATCAGGGGGCTAATTTTAATCAACTACTTTCTGGAATAGGCTAAATGATTTGCTTCAGGTCGTCACCGAGAGCTTTCGAAAGTCACTTTGAAGCTGAATATTGAGCAAAATATGTGCCAGTAAACGTTTTAACCACCAGTTTAAATAAGGATTCACTTACAAAAACAACATTAACAAACTGCAACTCATTTGCGGTCTACTTTACATATAACGTCACACTCAAACTATAACTCTTGGATCTTCGGGCAAAGAGTTGCACGTAGAGTAAGTTGGCATTACTCTTATGAGACAAACTCCAAAATGGATTGCGACATTTTCCGGCGATGAAGACTCTCAACTTTACAACATGATCTGAGTTGTTAAGTTGTTGCCACAGTTCATGCGGTTGTAACTGTGTTCGCGTGGTCGGCTGCGAGCATCTCAGTTGTTAAATCTTCGATATGAGTCTGTAATAATCAACGTGAGGCATCTGACAGGATAACTCTTTTTAAATAAAATCCCTACTCTTATCCGATGACTTCCTAAAATTTTATTCTGTGTATAAACAAGCTGTAAAGCTTTTTATTCTGTGAGAAGTTACTTTTGATTCAGAAAAAGTTTATAAAATCCATTGCTGGTGCCAGCCACAATCAACACTGCAAACCCCTGTTTAAAGATCTAAACATTCTTACAATGGTCAATCTTTAAATTTGCCTTGTTCTTTTATACATCAAATATAACATGAATCAAAATACATCCAGGCAAAATGTACATAGTCACCACTAGAAGCAGGCAAAAATTAGATTTCTCACAGCACGGTCTTGCATTAACAGGAAACTCACTTGAAATAAATTCCATTAAATTTGTTAAACAATTGGCTAAAATTCCTCAAAAGATATCACATTTTCAAAGTTTTAGAACTCTGTAATTAATTGGCTGTTAGAGAATCATGTGTATACAGTTAATGAATTTTTAGATGTACTTATCAATATGTTAAATTTTTTTATCAAATTTAATTGTATGTTTCGTTCATCTGTCTATAAGCTGATCCCCATTTCTGAAAGAGACAATAAACTACTGAAATCAATAACCTATTACTTTTACTTTTTGTGATGATCAAAAAACTTATTCATTGTTGTGTAGCCTCTTAAGCTGATTAGATAAAGTTTAAATTACTTTTTCCCGCCTTCAGCAATAAATTCAACTGGACGACTGCGGTTTTGGAAGTCTCAATCTCCTTCGATCTTCAGGTCGATTTAAAATTATATATAACAATTTTTAGAGCTCAAAAATTTAAAAATGTACATATAAAACACATATTACACGTGTATAAAAAAGTATCTTGAAGTGCATTTAACGCGTACCGTCCGGAAAATTATCGTTGATTCATATTTATGAACTTTTTAATTAAAAAATATTACTGCGTACGAAGAAGTTACCCTGCGAGTACTAGCGATGCCTTACGTAAGAATATAAATTAAAGTTATAACTGTAATAAATAAACACAATTGTTTGTAATGAGAATAAAATATAAAATATTCTTCCAAGCCGTAAGTAGATATACTTCTATAAATATAAATATTTTACCGGTTTGAGATTTCCGAGAATCTGTTCAAATAATTTGTTAGGTTTAAAATTTGAGAAAGTTCGATTTCAAAAGAACTTATTGTATAGACCTTTTTATAGAGCCAGCTTGTATTGCTGAACAAAACATATTTTCTTATTATTAACAGCAAAACTATTTTCTTCACCATAATGCTTATTATTCAAGCTACATTTTCAGTACAATCAATCATCTAAATTAAACAAGTAAGACCGTTCATAGGATATAATTTCAACAGCTTTTTACTTAAAGCATTTCAAGATTTGGAAAAAAAACCAGATGAGCTCTTTCCGTTATTGAAGTTAGTTTACAAATTAATAAATTATCTTTAAAGTATTTCAAACTATTCCTTTCAAATAAGCATTCAAATGTCACCATTGACCTCGTTTTGCCTCAGGCGGACTTTGATGCCTTTATTCATTCATGCCTTGGTTCCTTCATGCCGTGTTAGTGTGCCCCTGCCAGCGGCATTTCCTCTTCATATCTAATTTACTTTGATATCACTTCCATTCCTGCTTTTCTACCTTATATGTTGGAGATTGCTTCGAGCCATTTATGATTACATCATCTCGGTAAAGATAAGGAAGGGGGTTTGGGTGAGAGGGAGCATACGCTGTCATAATATCGATAAGGATTACGCTTGCACTTATGTATTGTTTAACTTATGTAAACAAGTCTTTAAAGCATTAGACTGATGATAATCGTACAAACAGAAGCTAGATATCCAACTGCCCTCTCAGTCATATGAAAATAACAAGTATACAAATCATACACAAATCTCTCTTTCACCATTCGTTAATCCAGGAGTGAATGATGATGCAGCGAGTGGCGTCGGCTACATTAAACCAAATATAACTCAAAATCTTTAAAACTACAAAATTAATTACATCATTTATATTATTATGTCAACTATATTACTGATCATAAAGGTCAAAACCAAGTTACATTTATTTTTTATAGTTCCTTAATTTCTGCGTCTAAAGTTAATCTTAAAATTGTCTTTGTTTGATTGACTTCAAGCCTGTAAAATAATTCCTAAGGACAATAATAGTACATTGATTCACTTTTTTGTTTTGATCTTGGACAATTGCGTAGTTATTTTAAGTAGTAGTAAGTTAAGTATTTTCATATCTTATTGAATCAAACGTTTAAAAGCTCACATTTATTTGTTGGTGTTAAATAGTTATAGAAGGTCGCGATCTTTACTACGAAATACTAGATGACCCTTGAGCATCTTGCGTAATGAAACTCCTGTATTCAATGAATTAGACTTTTTTCAAACTTTGTGACAGGTTTTATTTCATTCTTCCTGGCATTATATGATGCAGGTACCTTCGTGGTTTAACGTGCAACAAAAATATAAACAATAATATAAACAATAATATAAACAAATAAATAAATTCAACATCTGATATGCAGAACGCCTGTTTTAGTTATCATCTGATCCAGTAGATGTTAATGGCTGATTAACTTGGGAAGTTTAGTGGCCACTGGGCAAAGCCTTAAAGGAATTTTATAACATGAATAGGCCTATATGTTACTTTAGGATATTATCTATATCCCCGGCAACTTTCCCTATACTTGGTTGAATTAGTTGATAAGTTACTACCTTCAATTATTGTAGGAATAAAGGTATATTAAATAAAATCAACTTTAAATCATGGGTGTGTAATTAAAAAGAGTACATAAGATTCTAACGTATGTTACTTAAAAAAACCTAAAAGAATTATACCTTTACATGATTTATTTTTTGTAGCAAATAAAAAATATTATTAATTTTAGAGAACTGACAGTTAAAGCGACCATTCTTATTTATTTAAACTTTTGTAATAATTTATAAGCTAATTGTGTAAATTTCTAAGTTAAAATTTAGAACCAATCATAGTTCGTATAATTTTTCAAAAACATAAGTTGACTGGCTCTAGTACATCAACTATGCCATACAGAAATACCAAAAAAGGTAAAATGAATCTTAGTAAAATAACTATAATACGCTTAAAATGCTTAGACATGTAGGACACTTGGGCAGAGGAAATATTGCTGACCCTTCCGCTGCGCCAACTAGATTAAAGTCCACCCCAAACGTTATCTTCGTAGTTACGAAATTATACAAGCTAGAATAGTTATATTTTATAACGATGTCATATTATAAAATGTATATGCCAAATAATGAATATATAGCATCTATGAAACTGATTGGGCAATTGATCGAAGTAAGAGTATATAAGAAATTAAATATCAAACTCAATGTAGCGAGCGTGCCTGTGACCAACGCCTCCAAAGCTCCAACGTAGCGAGCGTGCCTGTGACCAACGCCTCCAAAGGTCCAATGTAGCGAGCGTGCCTGTGACCAACGCCTCCAAAGGTCCAATGTAGCAAGCATGCCTGTGACCAACGTCTCCCAAGGTCCAATGTAGCGAGCGTGCCTGTGACCAACGCCTCCAAAGGTCCAATGTAGCGAGCGTGTCTGTGACCAACGCCTCCAAAGGTCCAATGTAGCGAGCGTGCCTGTGACCAACGCCTCATTTGCTATTCAAATTAGGTAAGATAAAAACCATTAAATCATATTACGATGATACGATGTTTGTTATAATTTTATTTTATTAGGAATTCGCTTATGCTTTTGTCAATCTTAATTATGTTTTAAATCCATCTACTTATTGTTTAGTACTGTAATATAATAATTAACTCAATCTGTTTCAGTAGTATTAATTCAGAACTGCATGAAACAAATTTTATTTTACAGTCAAAACGTAATAAAATCAACATAGTAGAACAGGTCAAAATAACTTTGTTTTTAATGTCAAATTAAAATGCATAGGAATTATACAATTTCATGGATTTTAAGAAATGAGAAATATTAACTATATTTAGAGGAAAATAATATGTTGATACTTTACCACATACATGTTACTTTGAAAGCTTACTGGTTGCACATGTTGGTAGGAAATATGGTCATTTTGTTTTAATTTGAAACTAAATTTTAAATGTTCAAATGCATATTCAAGAAAAACTGTATTTTTCCAGGGATTAAGGGGTTATTCGAGTAGATTTGCAACGCAAAACCCCCAAATTTGCAAGGTTTAAGCAAAATCATTCCGTGGAGCTTTGAAATCAAATTTGATTGCAGAAATTGATTTATCAGAGCATAAATTATAACAGCACCGTTATTTTTAAAATATTGCATACCTGTTAATGTTTAAGATGCATTGCAAGTTTTATTAGCAGTAAACTTCATCCAACACAGAGTCCTCGAGGTGCCGTAAAGTTGTAAAATATCGAGGTGGGATTGGCCATAAATCAAACCTCTACGATGATTCAGTTCCAGGTTTATAGCTGCTTACCTCGTCTAAATCGGTCCTTGTACAGCCAACACGACTTCCGATGTCGTCTGTCATTATGTTTCTTGGTATATCCTGACACACTCAGACTGTAACTTCTGACCACTTGAATGGTCGATGACCTTGATTTCTACGAACATTATTGCTGATGTGAGACTTGGATGTTATTATGTGAGTTATTAAGAATAGGTGACGATAAACTCTCTTTTAATGACCGACTAACGTATAATCATAGATTAAGCATACTCCTTAGGAGATCACCCATCGTAATGGGACAAGCGTACACGGTCTGCTTGTACGTCCAAGGCGACGGCGGAGCTAGTTCGGAACGTCTACGCTGCCGCGCTGCTGTCGCTGCCCTTCCCCTCTCCCCCTTCGGCCGCGCGGCCATCCTGACAGCCCCTCCGCTAACCCCTCTTAAATCTCCCATCTCCCAACCCCCAACACACACACTCCGCTGAGGGCACCGACCGAAGCCCGTTACCACGTCCCGCCACCGCCAACGGCCGAGGCGCCTCGCCGAGGTGGTGTACTGCCTGAAACTGCCGCAAGCGTCTTTCGATTTTCATAGGAATGTCATGACCCATTCACATTACAATGTTATATTATTATACGCTAGTTATTAACAGGTGAAGACTGAGAAAGAATATGTTCGACCTTGCCTTATAAATCTGATTAATTATTATATTAATTGTTTTTGAGTTTTCCCAGTAAATTTAATTTATTTTTTATATTTTGGGAACCTTAAATTTAAACTTTGGTAGTTGCAACATAATTTAATAATGGATGCTGTTTTTTTTCAAAGCAAGTACCGAGTCCAAAGTGGTTGTGAAATCACTGTGATTTATGAAAGTCCAAAAACCGCAAAGTTTGTTATCGGCTGAAAATTGAGTACCAACCTTATTTAATGCCGGAAATGTACTTAATCGCTCAAAAACGGCAATCGGACCGCATTTTCTCGGTAAAAAACAAAGCCGGGTCGTGTTTTATATACAAAAGCGAAGTCCGAAACGCATTTTACCGGGCAAAATCAGATATTTGGCCGTGTTTTATCGGTAAAAACATAAATTTTGCCACAACTTGGTGGGAAAAAACTCTTCACTCAAAAACACCAAAATGAGTGAATTTTTTAAGTATAATGGAATGGACCACGTTTTATCGGCCTCAAGTGGCAAGCGAGCCGCATATTATCCACGGAAATAGCAATATAGCCTTGTTTTAGCGCCCGAAAAAAGCAATTGAACGACAAACCCCTTTTGCGATTTGTAGGGCAAAAACATTGACCTCAAAAAATTTAAGGGCCGCATTTTATCGGCCTAAAAAGTCTGCGTTTTACAGCGTCAGTTATTTAAAATCTATTTAGAATTATAATTATAGTAGCCCTATTAAATGAACTGAAAATATCAATATAAATATATATATATATATATATATATATATATATATATATATATAATTCTAAATAGATTTAAAATACCTGAGTACCCTTTTAAATTCATTTTATTCTGCTTTAACATTTTATATTGTACTCAGGTATTTTAAATCTATTTAGAATTATAATTATAGTAGCCCTATTAAATGAACTGAAAATATCAATATATATATATATATATATATATATATATATATATATATATATATATATGTGTGTCCGTGAATGCGATAACTTGAGTAAAATACGTCCGATTTCGATGAAATTTGGCTCAAATGTGTAAAGTGACATTACACTAGGAAGTTCGAAAACCAGAAAAATCGGGCCATGGGAAGGGGGGTTTATGGGGGTTTTAAATTTTCCAAAAATCAGTTTTATGCATTTTTTACCCTAACATTTTTAAAACACTTAATTTTGGTTTAGACCATGTTATAGAGCTTAAAAAAACAAATAATATGGTATTTTGAATTATTAAGCTAGGTTAAGTGGTTGCGGAGAAAATCCAAAAAAACCTGCTCATAAAATCTCCTATGTTAATCTTATGGGGAAAAGGTTTTTGGCTTTTCCTAAGTTAATTTTAATGTAAACTTCACATTTGCTTTTACCAATCAACTCAGCTCCACAAAACAATCATTTTGGTGTTTAAATTGTGATTCTACGTCCAACCGTTGCAGAGATATTCAAAGTGCTAAACACAGTACGTTGTCCAATGTTATCCTTATGGAGAATAAATAAAATTTGATATCTCCATTATTAATGAATGTATATTGATGAAACTTGGCACGTGGGGTCACGTAGTACTAGTATATTGATATTGGCTCAAATTTTTTTTATTATTCCAGTAGCAGCGAACCTGCGTACTCAGCCCCATGTTATTCTTATGGAGAATAAGTAAAATGTAATGACTCCCTTAATTATGAACATAAATTAATAAAACTTGGTATGTGGCTTCACCTTGTTGAGTTATATTGATATTTGCATAAAACCCCATTTTTTAGTTCCTTGTTGCAGCAAACCTGCTTACTCATCTCCCATGTTATTCTTATGGAGAATAATTAAAATGTTATATAGTGCTTACTTATGATTGAATATTGATTAAACTTGGTATGTGGCTTCACCTAGTTAAATTATATTTATATTTGCATAAAAACCAATTGTTTGTGTTCCTTGTTTCAGCAAACCTACGTACTCATCACCAATGCTATTCTTATGGAGAATAATTAAAATTGTATATATCGCTTATATATGAATATATTTTTATGAAATATATTCATATATATGCGGCTTTATATGGTATTAAGACATATATTATGCATTGGAAATTCGCTGAGTACGCAGGTTTGCTGCTGGGGTATTTTACGAATACAGTCGGCGATTAGACCCCGATCTATCACCAAAGAACGCCTATTTTTCCGCATCGGATGGATCAAAAACAGGAATTTACTTACATTTAATGGCCCGAAATGACGATCGGCAACGTTTTTTATTGTCTGAAAATGTCAACCAAAACTTGTCTTATTGACTGGGAACGACAGCGAGGTAGAAAACATGTCGGGATAGACCATGCTCGCGCCCATAGTCGGGATAGACCAAAATTCGGTCCGGCTGGGCTCAAGGTCACATCTCAAAGTGTAGGATTCGGCGGTCGCAGCCGCAGCGCTCAGTACAGCGTCTTATGGGTTATTGGCGACGCGTCCTCAGTTAAATGAGGTTTACGGCGCAAGAGATTTTTTTATAGTAAAATGGTTTTTGGAATCGAATTACTGAATAAATTCTTTATCTTTTGGTACTAAATAAAAATATGGCTTAGTTTTGAATTTTGACACAACAAATTTGATTCCATACCATCGCATTTATAGCTTTGGTAGAAAAGTTTATTCAAAATTAAGTATCTTTCGTATTCGAGTTCCTTGACATGTTCCTCAACTTTTAACGCCAATATGATTTTTATAGGATTGGTTATTACAGTATTGGCTGATGTAGAGGCTTAGTTCTGAGTTTCGACGTAAAACCATAAGTTCATTCATAATTTTGATTAAATATTTAGCTCTCCATGGTTTTTACCTCCCTGGGGAACGACAACCGAGCCGCATGAACGAGAATGGCCGAAAAAGACGTTTTAAAACTAAATTAACGAATTTTCACCGAAATTCCTGTAAAATTATCCGATTTTCCAGGAATTTCCGGTCTGTGAACTCTCTGTAGTAGTATTACAGAAGGCATATGAATCTGACTGACGACGCATCAATCAGACGACAAGTCGAGATGATGCTGCCGGGCAGACGTAGCACTGAAATTGAACCAATTGTAGATAATTTTGACTTATTTTCATATGTGGAATCAAATTCTGCGAATCACACCACGCTTTTTTGTGACACCCTGTATATATTTTTTGAATTACACATATTTGCCTGATTAAAATTAGGTTTATTTTTATTATATAGGTAGTCATGAATTCCTTTCATGAAACGTGACAAAAGTGTTTTTAAATAACCCTTAGGCCTATATATGCCATAACAATTTTAAGCAGATACGTTTACTTGATATTTTGTAATAATCGTTTAAATTTGAGATTTACTCACACATTGTAAAAAAACACCGATATTTTGCACTGTTTTTCCTTATATAAATTTTAAAAAGCAATGTGAAGATTTGAAACTCCGTAATATAAAATTTTACAATATTTCCGTTCATTTGATAGGTCTCTCGTTAAAATCGGACTGGCCGTTTCGTAGGTGTTATAACGTAAACGTATCTTAAAATCAGCCAGAAAATCAATGTGATACGCTATATCGTAAATAAATATTAGATAACAACCTTGCTTTGAATTGATGAGTAAATCACGTTTCATAATAATTACTGATATTCTTTAATTTCAAACCTGTATAATTTCTTAATGTTTCTCAATTTTGTTTCAAAAAGAACATAAATTTTATTTGAACTTAGTAGTATAGGCACCCGGTTAGAACCGTGACGTCACAGAGAGAGATTTCCTAACCTAACTTATCATGCTGTAAGTATCATACTGTATCATACTATATAAAATACTGTAAGTATCATACTATATAAAATACTGTATAAAGTACTGTATGTATCATACTGTATCATACTATATAAAATACTGTATATATCATACTATATGTATAAAATCATGTAATTCTGCACTGTCACTTTCTAACCTAGATACCACGGCGGCAGCTCGTCTTGACCTTGGACAACACCCGCATGCGGCGTAACCAGCCAAGCGTTACACAGAGGTAATGAATAAAAAGTCAGTTTGCATCTAAACTAATTTATTATCTACATATATATATATCTTCTGCCACCGCTAACAGCTTGTCTCCAGATGGAGCCACCACCCTGCCATCAGACTCCTGTAACAATTCAAATATTCATTAGTCATCTCCCCCACTCTAATCTACTCTATTACAACTAACATTCGTTCTCTTTGCGCTCAGATTTTCTCGTGGTTGGACGTGTTTTTACTTTGCTCCGGTAAAGTACCTTATTTTTATTCCTAACCTAACTATAACATAACCTCACTTTATATTATAGTGACTTATTTAAAATGGCTGGGAACCCTATCGAGGTTCTCAGTACAGACGATACCTACGTTAAAAAATTCCGACTATACGGAACGAAAACAGTATTTAAATTTACTAACCCTCCCGCTAACAGTAATGAAATAGATTGGTTAAGAGAGGGTTTTGCAAAAATTGTAAATCAAATGAAAGACAGAGCGCATGCGAATGACCAGCTCGGTTTCACCTTACAATCTCTAAACTTAAAATCCAAGGAACCTCTGTATGTAATTGACTGTTCAAAACAGGACGATACTATTAAGACCGGCCCCGTAGATATAAGACTTGAGATTCAAGCTAAAACAGCAATCCCAGCTAATACCTGGGCATACTGTCTCATAATCCACGACTGTCACTATACATACACACCAATCACGGGAGATGTCAGGAAAATCTCGAGTTAGCTTCTCCAGCCCGGTAGTTACAAAAATATACATTCTACCCGCAGAAGATAGAAACTCAGATTGGGTACAAGCAGCGCTAGACAGAGCCAGGTTTTTGAGACGTATCAAATCAACAGAAGAGCAAATCTCCAAAGTAATTTTTAAACAGTAAACACTTGAAATGTATATTCAAAGGGGTGGGGGTAAAAAGGTACATTTATATAAATAGAAGAGATAATTAATCAGTCTGTGGTTAGCAGTCAAGGCGTAAACATGAATTATTTTGGTTGGATTAAAATTGAATATTACAAAGACGGGGTTTTAATTAAAAGGGATATTGTGGACAGTTATAAGTTTAATAGCTTCGAGGAAAAATTTCAATTGCCCACGGGGGCTGATAGCATTATAGTTAAATGGTGTACAGAATTAAACTACAGCGATTATGAAGATTCCTCCTCCTCTGAATCTGTCTGAATCCATGGAAGAATTTATAGTCATTCCCAAGGGTAAAGAACCTATAGATTTAATGACCGGTGTATTTCTTAGATCGGCCTATTTTCTTGATACCGAGCTCAACAAATGCGTGGTATTGGGTATTTTTAAAAATCGAAATAATTGTCTGGGAGTGTTATTTAAAGGGCGGAAAGGTGTTGTATTTTGGAGTTACGACTCGTTTTGTCAGCTAATTGACCGGTTTAACGAAGTGACTTTAGCTCTCTTGAATAAAAGTCAGTGTTTAATATCTATAGAGTCTGGAGCTAATATTAAATTGACAAACATTTTCGGTCATCAGTACGTCTGTGTCTCTGATGAAGGACACTCCTTAGCTCTAAACTTTAATGAGTGGAATCAACTTGTAAAAAATATTCCTTTAATTGGTCGCTCTCTATTAGAATTATTTTATATTGAGGATATTATACAAGTTTATATTAATCAAGTATTAACCGGTGCAGAAACCTGTACAGATCAATTACCACCTCACGTAGCCAACCGACTTTATCAGGAAGTTTTATTATGGAAGCAATAGTGGAGTTTCACGCGTTTAAAGACAATACAAATAGATTTATCATTAAAGAACTTGCCATAGTTGGGAGGTCTTACAGAACACAGATTGTGTTCCGACCCCCATACTGTTTTAATATTTTGAATAGTAAAATGCAAAGGACAGCGAGATGGTTAACCCGTCATTTTCACCGCATAAAGTGGGATGAAGGTGACGTGCGTTATAGCGAGGAGCTTTTAAGTTCACTCTGTAAACCTTTTGAGATTATACATACAAAAGGTATGGAGAAGGCTCAATTCCTTCGTGAATTTCACCCTAATGTTAAAGAGATCAGTGAAAGTTTGTATATAGATGAGCAGTTTACGATAGACTGCATTATACATAAAAATAAAAATGCTATTTGCGCAATGAGGTCTGCAGAAAAATATGCTCTGCTTGTATCATGAGCGGACCACGGGTCCGGCGGGTAACCTCTTGTGAGGACGAGGGTCAGGTTGATTAAGCCTATAAAGCAATGCTTCCCCTCTATCCGTTATATAAATGCAGACTTCAAAATGCAACAAAAAATTTAAAAGTAAAAATCAAATAAAAAGTATAAAAACATTCTCTGTTTATCTTAGTAAATGTAGAGTTGAAAGGTGTTAAAATGAACGGACTTTGTCTTAGTAAATGACTACCTTCCTCATACACAATGAACGGATTGACAGAGAAAAATAAAAATATATAAAGGAGGTAGCATTTTGTTATGGAGTGGCTACCACGAATCACTGCGTTGGTTGGGGCAGTGGTTAAAAACAGTGAGAATAGGCCTACTGGGGATACTCACTTTAATAAAAAGCGCGCCGACGCTCCTACGGCCTAGCATAAAAGCTTACCGTGGTGGGGAAATGTGAGCGATAAAAATTATTTTACAGGAAACTTACGATACACATACCTTAGGGCTCCGTCCACCAACTGCAGAAGTGGAGTCTACAAGACCGGCAAAGAAACCACACTGTCCACCTGCGGGTTACGAACGTTCTGTGCCCCGGGGAGAGACAGTGGTGTATTGATATGTGCAGGTGAATTTTCACCTGCACTATATGCCCCGGAAAACAAACGTCGTAAACCCACAGGGGATTTAAGAATTTAGAAACTACGGGCAAGTCGACACAAATCGGCTCCATGACTACGAATGAACCTTAACGGTGCCCGCTTCCCGCGCCTCGCGATAGCGTAGGTGGGGGACTTGAGCACTCTAGCGTAAAAGTGTTTTTCAGCGGGTCTGAAAATTTAAAATCGTTAAACTGAACCCCGGTAAATTTATTTTAGCGGACTCGGTATGGTTTGGCCGAGAAATTTAAAAAGTTTGGGCAAAGTTAAATGTAACCCGGTAGAGGATTTTAGCGGACTCGGTATTGTTTGGCCGAGAAATTAAAGTATTTTTTAATAAGTACGTACCTTAGGGGTATTGTCCTGTCCACACCGTGGACGATTCCTCCTGGCACTCGTGGCAGGAGTACGTCATTCGCCACCTGTACTCCATGCGCCCGAGGTTGTCTGGCCGCAGGCAGTAGTGATACACAACCTGCAGGTGAGGTGTCACCTCTGAACTGTGGCCAGGGCCACAGTCCCTGACAACCCAAAACGCCTGGAATGTGGCTGAAAACACCGTGAAGTCTATACATATCGGCTCCATGGCTACGAATGAACCTTAGCGGTGCCCGCTTCCGCGCCTCGCGATAGCGTAGGTGGGGGACTTGTAACATAACGGACGTATCGTCACTCAGCGACGCGGCGAATACATACAACAAAATTGTTTTTAACTTACATTCGCAGAGACATTCTTGAATAGGCCGCCACATAGAGCGCGGAAACCTCCCGCAGTAGTAGCAGGTCGCAAGAAGCGAGTACGGCCGGCGCAGGTGGTAGCCTACGGATGCGTTCCCGGTCACCCAGCCACCAGGCTCGGCCCGAAACCTATGCGGCGCTCGTAAATATACCTGTAATACATAAAACAGAATTATACACAGTCACACATACAACAACAAAAAAGAGGTATTAATAATTGTACTCACCGAGTAACATCTGCTGCAATTCCTCTTTTTCCCGATATAAATTTCAAAATATGCGTTGTAACATTTACTTTTGTGTTCTTCTATTAATAATTTTTTCAATAAAAATGGAAGGTTTGTTAAATTTTGAATTTCTTGGAGGAATTTAAATTGCAAACAATAGTGCTGAAGGCAAAGTTCTGTGAGGCTTGCCGGAGTCGTCATGGCTGCACACTCAAAGAGAGAGCGTGGGGCGTGATTTTGTAACGTGCGTGGAGAGGGGATTGTGTATAAATACGGTGTTTTAGCAGAGTGCCTTTACAGATGTTATGCAGTTTTTGCTTCTGCTAATACTGTACATAATGTTGATGCTATTCGTCATGGTTCTAATTCGTTTGACAGCGGGTCTCAATGATGAAAATCTACCCCCGAATCACCAAGTGAGTATGATAATATCAACAGTTTATAGCTTTTTTATATGTCTATATTTTTTCAATGCGTATTAATATATTTTTACACTTTCAGGAGCCTAGAGTCCCTGCAGAGGAACCCGCTTCTCTCAGTCAAGATTTGTTTTTTCAAGAGGATTTAGACCTTCTTTCTATTCGTAATGTAAGTAATGTTTTAATTTATTATTATTATATGTCCATTATATACTTTGTTTCAGCTGATATAGTTTTATTTTTGTTTTCAGGGTGGTTCTCACGTCTCGATGGAAGATGTATCAGACATACTACCTCCGACACAACAGGTATACATATTACTTATAGTTACTTTAAAAGATGTTTTTTGTTTCCTTGAAACGAGGTTAACTATGTTTTTATTTTTTCAGAGTGGATCGTCTACTTCAAGCGAGCTGCGCTCTATATCTCAGGTGTGTTGGATTTTATTTATTGTTCTAATAATTTTAACTTTTAAGAGTGTTTGTTTATACATGTTTCTCTATTTTAGGATGAGCAGGAACGGAGGTTTAGGCAGATGTTAAGACTTTCTGGTGGATCGGGGGTCTATATCCATACATCTCGGACATTCTTGGAGGATGGAGGTGTGGTGACAAGACATAGCCTTGCGGTTAGTATATTCGACGGTGTTTTTAACGTTTATAACGTTAGGTTCTAATTAATAATGCTGTTTGTTTGTTGCAGAACGGTTTCCTAAGTCAAGAAGCACGGGATTTGATCCGTAGAGAGTTGGAAGAAGTAAGTATACACGTGGTATTTTTCCTTATATTTACGTGGTATTTTTCCTTAGTTTATACGTTGAAGCTAATTTTGTTTTTGTTTGTTTTTTTAGATGTCGTCGCGCCCGCTGTCTCCTATTCGCCGAACGATGCCAAACATAATCAGGCGCACAACTTCGGTAAGAACATATCGTTATTATTTTTATTGTCTTGTGTGTGTTGTGTTTTTCTGACTATTAATCACAGTATACTGGTTTTCAGTTGAGGGACCGTTCTCCCAACATACGACCTAACTCGCCACCGAGAGCCGTCACCCCCACACCCTCGAGACCCACTACACCAGTTACAGTGTATGCTGAACAGCCCGCCAATATTGCGGTAAGGGAAACACCTACTTGGTAATTTATATTAGTTTATTGTTTTTTCTTTCTAAATTGTATTAATTTGGTGTTTTTCTTTATTTCCAGCTCGTTGGATCTGACCTTAGAACGCTGTATTTCGTGAATAGGAATGGATACCTTCTATCTATAATTTCTGTAAGTATCTTTTCTCTGTGAGGGAGGGTGGGTAAGTCTGGTACTTTGTTACACTGATTATACGTTATTTTCAGGACACCCCGAGAAACGTATGGTTCCCGGGAGGTTACCATCAAGTAACAGCGAACATTTTCGAAGAACGTTACATTGAGATGCATCAGCTAGCCAATAATACACGAGAAACAGGAATGTATATCTTCTGCGAGACCACTAACGTCGCTGGCGACCAGTGGAGGTTGTTCCGATTAATGGTAAGTTTTGGAATTGAATGATTTTGAAATTTGTGTACAAAGGTTTTAAATTAAGCTAATTCTAATTTCATTTACAGAGGGGAGGTGAACCTGTAAGACGGGCCAGGCTGGCCACTCTCCCGCTTCGCGTGAGAGCATGCTATGGGGTGACGCATTTTGAGAGGGAGGCGACTGATGCCCAGACACTATTCAGCCATCTACACCTTACGGTTAGTTTCGTAGAGTCATAAATTACAAAAGTGTCGGTATTGTTATTGGAAATATACTGTATATCTGTTTTTTTACAGCGGGAAAATGCAACCGTTCAAGAGGCCGAAGAAGACGTTTTCGCTTTCAATACGCCCAGAAGGACACCTCCGGACCGTATGGCAGCTTTGACGGCGAGGATGGAGCAGACTGACGGTAGAAGTGAAGCTGGTCCATCAAGACGTGTCGAACCGCAGGTGGGTAGCTGTATCATGGGTGTGTAAAGTTTTTAAGATCGATGTGATACTAATTGTTTTTTATGTTTCAGAATCTGACATGTGATGAGGAAATGCCGAGCTGTGCCGCTGAATGTTACAGCTGTCGTCGTGAGGCAGGTATTCTCCGGCTGAGACTGCGATACTTTAATAGGGTAAGGCTGAGGAGTATGGGGGGTCTTTATTTGTATTATTCTAACTATATCGGAGATTAATTATGGTTTTGTGATTTCAGCATAGATATTTAGATTTTACCTCGCATGTTGGGGGTATGGTAGAGCGGCTGGCTTTGGTGAGGTCCGAACTCCGTGAGGTCCTCAACTTGGCGTCGCATGTTCTGGAAGACACCAACCCTAGGGAGGTCATATACGTCGCACCGACCGTATGGAGCGAAATTCAAGCGACGCTCGAAAACATACTGAACACCAACAGTCAAAGGATGGACAGTCTCACCTTCAGGGGGAGAGCACCGCCCACAGAACGTCCGAGACTTATCGAGTGTCAAGTTTGCATGGATGCTCTTCCAACCATATCTCTGGAGCCGTGTCAGCATACCCTCTGCCCTGCCTGTAGCAGACGAGTATCCACCTGCCCCTTCTGTAGACGCCTGATTACAGGGAGAACCAGGATTTTTTTCGATCAATAATGTTTACAATAAACACTGTTATAAAGAATGTTTGTTTTTACTCACCTCTGTGTAACGCTTGGCTGGTTACGCCGCATGCGGGTGTTGTCCAAGGTCAAGACGAGCTGCCGCCGTGGTATCTAGGTTAGAAAGTGACAGTGCAGAATTACATGATTTTATACATATAGTATGATATATACAGTATTTTATATAGTATGATACAGTATGATACATACAGTACTTTATACAGTATTTTATATAGTATGATACTTACAGTATTTTATATAGTATGATACAGTATGATACTTACAGCATGATAAGTTAGGTTAGGAAATCTCTCTCTGTGACGTCACGGTTCTAACCGGGTGCCTATACTACTGAACTTAATAAAGGTTTTCAAAGTTAATTACTCAAATCACAGAAATTACTTTATTTATTTTAATAATTTTAAATTTTTCGCGGAGTTTTTTTAGCCGGTAAAAGTCCGGCACTACTCTCGAATACGGATTTTTGAGTGTCCATGAGGATTTACTCTCCGCCCCGACGAAATTAAAAGGAAAAAATAATAAATTGTGAAAAATAATCAAGTGGGATTTTAATAAGGAAATATTGTATGTTATGAATTCACTGAATCATTGGTAATGAAATATCGGTTATACATACTATACACCTATTACACTAATTTGTAATTATAACTGTAAGAGTATTTTCACAAGCGAACGTAGAACATTTATCAAGGAAGAAGCCGCTTTACGATTTGACGAAAGGAAGGCACGAAGGCGAAGGCACTGGGGCTGGTGGCTGGCGGACGCCCTGCGAGTGCGAGCGAGCCACGGCACTATGGCAGTGTCGCGTCGGCAGCGCCTAACTTTCTCACTCCCTCTCTCTCTATCGCACAAGTACTCCCGCTCTCTCTCGCACACGGATGTCGTATCCCCTCCTAGCCCGCGGATCGTTGGTTCCTCACGTGGCCACGAGCTGCGCCACTGCGCTGATGCCGTCGGCACTAATTCTATGCTAGTACTAGAAAATCCCGTAGGAGCACGCCACTGTTCACCCGTCTTCGTCTGACAACTTGCCCATGCAATATCTCCTAAGGAGTATGCTTAATCTATGGTATAATATTACAGAAGGAAGGTATTTTGGAAAATATATTTTATCTATTTTTTTTCAAACTGTCTATAGTAAATATGTGTATCAGTTCTTTAACGTTAAAGATATGATTTGATTGTTATATCCATCAAGTGCTGTGTCTCATTAAAACAAGTTAGCTCCTCGAGATGTAACAAAGATCATCAAACGAGTTTTTTTTAGGGACTTTAAATATTGAAAATAGTAATTCCTGAGGTTCACTTTAAATCACAGACATTGCCTCAAAGCTAACATTTGCCGTCGGTTTTGCATTTATATGGGTCGTGTTTCTCTCGTTATTGTTTTTCTGTGGCAGGATAATTAAATAACTTGTTGATGACAGGGGTTGGTTTGGTGCTGATATTATTTATCCCTTTGTTTTGTTAATAAAACCGTCTGTAAACATGCCGACTATTTAGCATACGGCACAATTATAAAATGCTAATACAATAACACTGCATAACACAAACGTGAACATGTGGGATTACAGCATAAATAATGTTATTGCAAGAGGTTTATGATTGGTATACGAATAATTTTATATAACTCGGATAATCCACTTGATTTTAACTATTCACTTATTAGATTTCGTGAGAAATTAAATAATATAAGCATGAATAAACCGCTCTAAGAGAAAACAAACGGCATGTAACTCTAATTGGAATAAAGTACATTGGTATTTATTTTAGCGAATTTCCCCTATAGGGAAGAAGCTATTACCGTAGTCGGCATGGTAAGACCTAGGCCCGGGACCATGATAACTTTTCGTTTTGAGGTCCCCAGACCCCAAAAATACCATTCGTTCGAAACTGTATATATATATATATATATATATATATATATATATATATATATATGTGTCCGTGAGCACGATAACTCTCGTAAAAATTATCCGATTTTGATGAAATTTGGTATAAACCTGTAAAGCAACATTTATGACTTTAAGTTCGAAAACCAGCCAGATCGCTCTATCCGAAGGGGTATTTTGGGGGGGTTTTGTACCCCAAAAATGGGTTTTTTGAATTTTTTACATATAATTTTGGAAATAGTCAGATTTTATTTTTTCCCATTGGATTCAGCTTAAAAAAAACACACAATTTGGTATTTTGATCATTTCTCTACGTCAATTGGTTACCGAGATATTGAAAGTGCTAAACACAGTACGTTGTCTAATGTTATTCTTATGGAGGAAAATAAAAATTTTATATCTCGCTTATTTATGAACATATCCTGACGAAACTTGGTATACGGCTTTATCTGGTTGTGGACCATTGATATTTCCTCAAAAAAACAATTTTTTGACAAAGGCTCCCATAGCAGCAAACCTGCGTACTCAGCCCCATGTTATCCTTATGGAGAATAAGTAACGTGTTATCTCCCTTAATTATGAAAATAAATTAATGAAATTTGGTAAGTGACTTCACCTAGTTGAGTTATATTGATATAAGCATAAAACCCCATTTTTTTGTGTTCCTTGCTTCAGCAAACCTGCATACTCAGCCGCCATGTTATTCTTATGGAGAATAATTAAAATGTCATAAATTGTTTATTTATGAATGTATATTGATGAAACTTGGTATGTAGCTTTATGTGGCATTAAGATAAATATATATGCATTGGAAATTCGCTAAGTATGCAGGTTTGCTGCTATGGGGGTATTTCGAAATAAAGTTTTCCTAAGTAAATCAGCACACTGACACATGCTCATAATTGGTGTTGTGTGCAACAGCCGATAGCATTATAAAGTAATTCCAAGTCTTATAAGTTTGCTTGGCTGATTGTCCGCAGCCTGCTTCTAAACAATTTAATTGAAATAAAAAATCAGCACATTGTTTATCATGAAATCGGTAGTATAAATAAATAGGTCGTTGTCAGATTTGTAAGATCGGGGTTAATAATAAAACTACAAAATTCATTACATGTGCAAATGTTTTACAGGAAACATTAACATTATTTAACTGAACATTTTAATTACTGAAATTGCGTGAGTTAACTAAAGATATAATTTTAATTTATATTTTAAAAAATAGTAGCAGTTGATTTACGGTTGTGTACCACAATGTATTTTACACTGTAGTTGTTTAATCCTTAAAATCATAAACACATTGATCCAGCATGTGCAATGTTAGTAAATGTTTAAGCAGATGTAAGTTAAAAATATTTTGGGCGGATTAATAGTATACATATAACTAAATATCTCTACCTCTCACTTTTCCTGTTGATCCCACCATAGAGCTATACAACTAGTGATATTGCACTATTCAAAAAATCTTATTATAAAAGTAAAACAGCCCTAGACCTATTTTACATAACCCTCTACAATCATTGCCATGACTTACTACTTTGACAGTGATTTGCCCCGGATACGTTGTAATGCAGCAGTTGGCAGTGATTCACCCAACACCATAGTCAGCACCTACATATCCTATCCGACGGCTCAGATTATAATGACATTCGCCCCACCATACATCCGTTGATTGTCACAATCACAGTCACATTGGCAGCTCGTTAAACTCGCTATGTGACGACTCTGTGTAATTGGTGTCCCATTACTCAGGGCGATGCAGCTTATTAGCAACACTATGGTTTCAGCGTTTTCATCCATGCATTACACTTGTTAAAAATCAGTTAATTTACTAGTTTATAATTTAGTTATGTAAATAACGGGTTAAGTTAAAAAATGCTAGAGCGGGTAGTATGAGGATTAAACTAAAGTGTGAACAACACATTAAGTGTCAAATGCGGTAAATACTACAGGAACAAACAATTGCATCTGATAATTAGGAATTAACATATCTGAGCAAACTATGGGAACCCCTTTTACATGCCAATTTCTATGTAAGCAATAAAAAAATATAAACGGCCAACAAATAGCTTTTAAAGTAAACTTTTAATATATATTATTTCATATTTTGTAACATCTAGTTGGTTGGAATTGAGTATTTGAATGTGTACATAAAAACGTCAATGCATATCAATACGAAATAAATAAATTGTAAACTTAGTGTTTTCCTAAACATAATCTCACCAAGACAATATTTCAACTTGGTAGAATGATCGGCTTAATCATTATTATTTTATATCTTAGAACGCAATAGACCAACTCCCACACAAAGCACATCTCTGACCTCTGTCAGATTGAGGCAATCTCTACCTCGTGACAAAAGCGTTCGGCCGTCCGATGACGTTGGTTTACAAAAGATCAGTTCAATAACGGCAATCCCTCCCACAGATCCTATTAAATCTAGCTTTTATTAAATAAGATTGAAGATGGAATCATGGGTTACTTTTGTGTCGTAGGTAGGACGAATTTTAGAACACATAAGTAAATAATTTACCAAACCGGATTAATATTTTTTCCTACAGTAATAAATTCAATTACTAGTAGGGGGCAATGGCCGATTCAAAACCAGCAAAATCCTCAGTAATCCTCAGAGGATCAATCCTCCCCCCCCCGACCCCCCCCGACCCCCCCCCCGTCACGTGACCCATTAACCTAACTTAAACCTGGCGCCTGGCGTGAGGAGCCTGAGGAGCCCCCCCCCCCCCGACCCCCCCCCCGACGCCCCCCCCGACCACCCCCCGACGCCCCCCCCAACGCCCCCCCCCGACGCCCCCCCCCGACCCCCCCCCCGGTCGCCAGCGGCACTTTTCGTGATGACCTTGAACATGAGGAAAAAACTTTCGAAAATTAATAACTAGCCTATTTATCCATCGATTCCCACGGGACTTTTTCCAGAGTGTAGGCCTATCCCAGAGGAAGCGAATGACGTAAGAACCCCATAGATCCGCCATTAAACAAGGCCGCTATTAATTTATAACCGCGTTTTCCTTATGGGATCTCAGCTGTTTACCAACCAATTTTGACGAAACCTCACCACATGTCAGGTGGCGGCCTAAGTAAACCATCGCTTAAAGAAAATTGAAAATCCACCGTTAAACGTACCCGCTATTAATTTTTAACCGCGTTTTCCTTATGGGATCTCAGCTGTTTACCAACCGATTTTGACGAAACCTCACCACATGTCAGGCGGCGGTCTAAGTAAACCATCGCTTAAAGAAAATTGAAAATCCACCGTTAAACGGACCCGCTATTAATTTTTAACCGCTTTTTCCTTATGGGATCTCAGCTGTTTACCGACCGATTTTGATGAAACTTCACCACATGTCAGGCGGCGGCCTAAGGAAACCATCGCTTAAAGAAAATTGAGAATCCACCGTTAAACGGGCCCGTTATTAATTTTTAAACGCGTTTTCCTCATGGGATCTCGGC
This sequence comes from Allygus modestus, assembly GCA_963675035.1. NCBI lineage: Eukaryota > Metazoa > Arthropoda > Insecta > Hemiptera > Cicadellidae > Allygus > Allygus modestus. The sequence goes on along the minus strand of OY776112.1, from coordinate 334,456,533 downwards.
TGTTTGCCGACCAAACTCGATGTGACTTCGTTACACGTTGTATGCCGGCTTGACTAAGCCAAACTGCGAGCGGCTCCGCGGCGTCACGTGTCAAGGCGCGTGCTAGGGCCTACGTGACTGTCCCAGCCTGTCCACTCCTCCTCCACTCCGCTATCCCTCCACTCCTCCTCCACTCCGCTACCCCTGTCGTGGACCGCGGTGACATCATCTCCATGCCTACGTGACCGTCCGGGCCTGTTTACTCATTAGCGGTTCCGAGAACTGTTTACCGCTTTCACCGCCTACTATACGGTACGTAGCTATGTTACTTCAGTGATTGTCATCGCTTCCTTCATTCAGTTTGTGTTTGGAGTCCAGTGTGTGTAGACGTTCTACTTCAGTGCTGTGCTAGTCCTTACCGCACCATATTCCGAGATCTGTTAAACGTAAGTATATGTAGTCTTATAAGTTGTAGTGTGGACCACCTCAGGCCGTTTACTCATTAGCGATAATTGCCGCGATTTCGAGAAATGTTCCACCGCCTTCTACTGTACGGTACGTAGCTATGTTACTTCAGTGATTGTCATCGCTTCCTTCATTCAGTTTGTGTTTGGAGCCCAGTGTGTGTAGACGTTCTACTTCAGTGCTGTGCTAGTCCTTACCGTACCATATTCCGAGATCTGTTAAACGTAAGTATATGTAGTCTTATAAGTTGTAGTGTGGACCGCCTCAGGCCGTTTACTCATTAGCGATAATTGCCGCGATTTCGAGAAATGTTCCACCGCCTTCTACTGTACGGTACGTAGCTATGTTACTTAAGTGATTGTCATCGCTTCCTTCATTCAGTTTGCGTTTGGAGCTCAGTGTGTGTAGACGTTCTACTTCAGTGCTGTGCTAGCCTTTACTGCACCATATTCCGAGATTGTTAAACGTAAGTATATGTAGCTCTTAGAAGTTGTAGTGTGGAAGACTATTACATTCCCCTTTATAGTAAGATTCTCATTTAAGGTATGATCGTTCAGCAACTTTGAAGTCAGAATGTGCAAAGAGAGGTCTGGCTTGTTAATAGAAGTTGAATAATCTGTTCTTTGCTAAAACCAATTTAATAAACGAGGAAACCCGTGTACTAACATTAAATTTGCCATGGCCTTGACTCTTGTCTACCACGCATAAAGTATGTGTTATGTTACCAATGAAGTGTTCTCGTTGCGACTAATTTGTAAATGCAAGAGGCTTATCATATTCGTTGTTGCAGATGAACAACCAACACATGTGCGAGGTCTGTGGCCGAGCCTTCAGCCTGCTCGGAAACCTGAGGCGACACGTGGAGTCCGCCCACAACGCCAGACGTCACGACTGCCACGTCTGCGGTAGGCGCTTCACAAGAGGCGACAACCTCCACCGCCACGTCGCCACGGTTCACGGACCACACGCCGCGGCAGAGCCCCAACCGCAACGAGCTGACCATGCCTGCCGACTGTGCCCGGCCATCTTCGCCAGCCTGGAGGACGTGCGCCGCCACATGCAAGCGGGTCACTCCGCGATGCCAGCAGCAGCTCCTTCCTCCTCCTCGAGCCCCGATCGCCACGTGGAGTGCGAGCGATGCGGTGGACGCTTCGACCGAGACCTGGAACTGAGACGACACGTCCGGACCGTCCATCCTCCCACGTTCCGTTGCGCCTACTGCGACCGCGGGTTTACCCGTCGCTTCAACCGCGACCAGCACGAGTCTCACAACTGCCCTGTTGTGAGGAACCTGGCTCAAGAACCATCCGAGTTCCGCTGCGCGTACTGTGACAAGGGGTTTTCTCGCCGCTTCAACCGCGACCATCACCAGTCTCACAACTGTCCTGTTGTGAGGGACCTGGCCCTAGACCAACTGCCTACGGTGTCCTCACCTCCTCCTCTTCCTCACAGCTACCAGTTGTCGCACCAAGGAGCCGATGTCGAGCCCCAACCGCGCCAAGTGCCTAGCGCCGAGCCGCGACCAGGACCGAGCACCGAGCCACAGCCAGGGCCCAGCACCGAGCCCCAGCCCCGCTCAGGACCGAGCACCGAGCCACAGCCAGGGCCCAGCACCGAGCCCCAGCCCCGCCCAGGACCTAGCGCCGAGCCTCAGACCATCGACGACGAGATGGAGGGTGGCGGCCGCCCCGTGTTCCAGCTCGTACATCGGGCCTTCCGGAGTCGCCTCCTCACCTACCGCCTGGCCCGGCCGTTAGACGCCTTGCTGACCGTCGAGGATGCGCTGACCCTGTTGTTTGACGAGGTTCTGGACTTGATGGAGAACGTCATGACCCAACATCCGAGCATCAAGGCGAACATGGCCCTGGAATGCGAGTTTACCAACATTCACGGGGCCACCTGCCTGCGCTCCTTCAACACAAAGAACGTCCCACTGACCGAGGCCTCCGACTTGGAGGCTTTCCTCTCCGCGACGTTCGAGACGATCGTGAAGAAGAAGGAGCAGTGCGAACTGGTAGGCAGCGGCTGGGCATACCTGCGTATACGGGACCTGGAGATCCGCGTGAACGAGTACACGCCGCTCGGGGGCAGAGCGTATCTCCAGCTGCCAAGGGCTATTGCAGACACGCGCGCTGTTGTCAATGTGCTAAACGCCGACGACATGTGCTTCATGTACGCTATCCTGGCCAAGTTCGTTGCGCAACACGCGGAGAGACCTGCAGCGTATACGCCGGACATCATCGCCCGCTACGACTGGACCGGTTTGCGTTTCCCCATGACGCTCAAGGACATCAAGACCTTTGAGAGCAAGAACAACATCAGTGTAAACGTCTACGGGATCGAGCGCGTGATGGTGGGAAGACGCCCTGACGGAACTCCCAAGTTCATGGATAGGGTCTACCCCTTGAAGATCTGCAAGCGAGAGCTCGAAGACCACAGGGACCTGCTGTATGTGACCAACGATGGGAGCAGCCACTACGCATACATCGCGGACCTGAGTCGACTGGTCCGTCGCCAGCTCACTGACCACGGGCATAGGATCTACGTCTGTAAGCGGTGCTTCGCTTACTTCGACAATCGGCCCAGCAAGCTAGGGTTGACGGGTGCCCAGCGCCTCGAGGAGCACAGGCGTTACTGCTACGCCAAGGCTCCCCTTCGCCTGGACTTGCCGAAGAAGCAGCAGATCCGCTTCACCCACCCAGAGTACACTCGGCGCGAGCGCTTTTGCGTCTACGCGGACTTTGAGTGTGCTCTGCAGCCCGTCGCTGTTGACCCGGTAGAAGCACCGCCCGGCACGACGCCCCTGCAAATGCACGTCCCGTACGCCTTCGCCTACCAGATCGTGGATTCGCTCGGCCTGGAGGAGTTTGAGCCGCGGGTATACTTCGGAGCTGACGCGTCCAAGGTCTTTATGGAACGGCTCAAGATGGACGTGCTGAGCCTGTGGGAGTTCCTGTTCAGCACGAGAGCTCTGCACCCTTCTCTGACCCGGCAGGAAATGGACGAGTATCTCGCAGCGACCCGCTGCTACCTCTGCGGCAAGGAGTTCACCGAGCTGGACGTCAAGGTGCGGGACCACAACCACGCCCCGCCTTACGAGTTCCGAGGAACGGCGCACCGCTCGTGCAATCTGCGGTACAGGGAGCAGCGGGTCATCAACTGCTATTTCCACAACCTGTCCAACTACGACGCTCACTTCGTAGTGCGGGAGCTGGCCATCGACCCCGGTGATGTGGACGTGCTGGTGCACACCGAAGAGCGCTACATCGCCTTCACCAAGCGGTTTCATTTTGGCCAGCCCGGGGACAACCAACGACAGAGCAGTTTCGCGGTGCGGTTCCTCGACACCTACAGGTTCTTGTCCATGAGCCTGGCCAGCCTGGCAGCGGGACTGCCCACCGACAAGATGCGTGAGACCAGGAAGCGCTTCCCCGACGACCGGCTGTTCGACCTGGTGCGCAGGAAGGGCGTGTTCCCCTACGACTTTGTCACATCGTACGAAACGCTGTACAGGACCAGGGAGCTGCCGCCCAAGGAGGCGTTTAGGAACACCATGACCCTGGAGGACGTCAAGGACGAGGACTACCAACACGCCCTCAACGTGTGGCGAGCCTTCGAGTGTCGCCACCTCAAGGACTACGCCGACACGTACCTGCGCTGTGACATCGCCCTCCTCACCGACGTCTTCGAGCAGTTCCGTGACACCTCTTTGGCCGAGTACGGACTGGACCCCGCCCACTACTACACCCTGCCATCCTACGCTTGGGACGTCATGTTGAAGACCTGCGACGTGGAGCTGGACACGCTGCAGGATTTCGACATGGACCTCTTCGTGGAGCAAGGCATCCGAGGAGGCATCTCCCAGGCCGAACTTGGCCAGGATAGCGTACATGAAGCACATGTCGTCGGCGTTTAGCACATTGACAACAGCGCGCGTGTCTGCAATAGCCCTTGGCAGCTGGAGATACGCTCTGCCCCCGAGCGGCGTGTACTCGTTCACGCGGATCTCCAGGTCCCGTATACGCAGGTATGCCCAGCCGCTGCCTACCAGTTCGCACTGCTCCTTCTTCTTCACGATCGTCTCGAACGTCGCGGAGAGGAAAGCCTCCAAGTCGGAGGCCTCGGTCAGTGGGACGTTCTTTGTGTTGAAGGAGCGCAGGCAGGTGGCCCCGTGAATGTTGGTAAACTCGCATTCCAGGACCATGTTCGCCTTGATGCTCGGATGTTGGGTCATGACGTTCTCCATCAAGTCCAGAACCTCGTCAAACAACAGGGTCAGCGCATCCTCGACGGTCAGCAAGGCGTCTAACGGCCGGGCCAGGCGGTAGGTGAGGAGGCGACTCCGGAAGGCCCGATGTACGAGCTGGAACACGGGGCGGCCGCCACCCTCCATCTCGTCGTCGATGGTCTGAGGCTCGGCGCTAGGTCCTGGGCGGGGCTGGGGCTCGGAAGAAATAGTATATTTTACGTTTATACAATGACTTTAATTGTTATGCTTAGCCCAGCTATATTAAAGTAAATATTATAACAAATACCTAAAAATATACCACTTTATAAACTCACGTATCACAGCTACTTTAAAAATTACAACTACTATAACCACTGTACGATGATGAAGTTGAAAGTTCAGTGGGCTGCAAAGCAATCATACAGCTATGAAACTTCACAAATGGGTGGACAGACGCTTCAAGCTATGGAAACTGTTATTGATTTTACCAGCTCTGGACTAATATCTGAGCTATACAGTATATTTATGCATACTAGAGTTGGTGGATTCTATATTATTAGATTAACCTATTACAATAAGGGCGCAATTTAGATTGGTATCGGTAGTCGAGTTTTATCCAAAGAATCTGATGTAGATGAGCATTCTTTCTAATTTTAATAAAATTTTCATCGTCGCTAAGCTACAAAATTCTCTTATACTGTGTCAGTTATTATTATACTGTAATACTAAATGATATATTAAAATCTAAAGTAAACTAAAATAAGTGCAGGATGAGTTGAAATTAAAGTTGAAAATTGGTATAAAGAATTTTTTTTTATGGACTGAACACGCTATTAACAAAATACATAATGTTATAGGCTATTTTGCATTAAATAAAACACAACCAACTACACTATCAGCTCCAACGAGTTATCTCTATTTCATTACCCTCTCAACATGTAATCCCTCAATCGCCTCTGGGCAGAACTGGGTGGCGAGCGTAACGGTTTGTTTATCCCTGAGTTTTTGTAACTGGTCGTTAAAAGGTTAAAACGTCCTCAACTCACTCATGAACTTACTTCTGAAGCATTCTTCGATAAGATCTTAAAAGATAATTTTATTTCATATATCCGAGGATAAAATTAATACATTATTTGTAGCTTAAAAATTATATCAAAGAACTGAATATTCAGATTATTCAGAACCGAATATATATTCAGAACCGAATATATATTCAGAACCGAATATATAAGAGCTAAACGTTTTAAGAAAATAAAACCAAGATATATAAATTATGTAGGAAATTTCTACCCTTCTTACATTATAAAACCCAATAACAGCTCCGTGTGGGGGGAGGGGGGTTTTTTTATTACTAGGAAGACACCTGATTTTTTTTTAAAGACCGTGAATTAGCCCTTAAAAAGTAAGCTCTGCAAACAAAATATTTCTTAAATAATTCCTTTCCAAAATTCTTAGAAATTGCCTCTGTGAGTCTGTATTTGGTGTTTATATATTTGGCCTGAGTTTTCATTGGTTTTACATAGCCTACACTTTTATGTTGAGAGTAAAGACGGGTATCAAAAGTTGAAATTGCCAATCTGTTGAAAGAAATATCTAAAATAATACATTTAAATAAATATCAGGTTCCTTTAAAATAATGAGTTCCTCTTTAATTTATTATATTGTAATTTATTGATAAATTAAACATAATAGTTAAATATTACCCATTTTTATCAGAGAAATACTGGCCATTATATAAAATATTGAATTGACAAAGAAAATTACACTACTGTTTATGATATCATTTAATACCCAATCAAAGTATATATATTGTTTTAGTGTTCACAATGCACAATTTTGTGATAAGGATTTTACGAATTATAAGTAACGACACCTGGAAAAAACTACAGAAAAATTTTCAAATATTTTCCGTGTATCAAAACCAAATACATAATAAGAATAAATACAACGACATATCTTCTAGATTATTCGTTTATAAACAAGTTACACAAATATAAATGTTTTATTACATTTATGATATGCTGTTTTAAAACTTAAAGGGAGCTGAAAACGATCTGATGCATTCAACTGACATTTTAGTTTTATTTAAACGGATAAAGGACTTTTTGTTTATATGTGGGTCTATTCATGGGGAGCTACTCAAAAAACCTGACCTGCAAGTAATTGACTTTCAATCGATACACGAAAGGTCATTAGATCCCTAAATACTTTAGTCGTTATCTGCTGGTTTAACATAAAAAAGTTGTGGAAAATATATATTTTTTTAACTATTTATTTGTACAAATAAACCAAAGTTCTTTAATCGCTTTACAAAAGAAATGTTATCCGTTTCAGTAGTGTGTGCATTTGTATTTCGTTAATTAACATTAATTATTACTGTCAACCGAATTTTCAATGCTTACTGAGTTGTTTTAAATTGTAATTGAATCATAGTTTATCTCTATGTTGGCATTATGAGCAAGATCTATAACTTTAACGGTGGTTCAAAATCGAGGTTATTGAAAACTGAAAACACCTTCAACAACTTTGGATCGAGGAAGTTTCTTTATAAGTCAATCATCAAAATCGGTTCAGAAACAGCATATGAGCTTTTTTGGTAAAATCACCTAAATGATTTTGATGGAGATTAATATGTTTAAACATACGGTTATGTTATTAGTGAATTTCCTTTGGAAAGTGAACTATTAGCATGACCCGCACGGTGAGACTTAAGCCCGGGACCACCATAGAAGTTCCTAACGTGACCCCCTGAACACGTTTTGGGGGGTCGTTCAAAATTTTATATATATATATATATGTGTGTGTGTGTGTTTGCACTCTAGCGGTCGAATTTTTAGTCCGATTTACTTCAAATTTGGTAGGGACGTTCCTTTCTGTACGGGGGATTAATCTTTCAAATTTCGGGTTTTTTATCTGCGCAATCTATGATAAGTACAACTTTCGGTCCGTTCATAAGTAAGTTTAAATATCAAGTTATGCTTCACTTTGAATGTTAATCGAGTTAATTTATAATAACAGAAATATTGTACGCACTTAAATGTTTATGTCAAATTCCTAAAGTATAAAAGTTAGGCTGTTGTAATACTATAAATATGGATATGATTTGTTGAAAATCTTACATCTTAAATAATAAAGAACAATTATTAATAATTATGAAATTTCTTCTAATAATTCATGGGAGTATAATATTTAAAATACCTAGCTCGACCGCAAGAGTTTACCACTCCTTGAACCACCATTAGTTCATATTTACATACTGTTTGATGGTTTTAATCGCCTTAAAAGGTAAGTTTTATAATGCATAGCACATGAAATGTTAATCGTCACTAGGCATATCATTAATTTCCAAAAGGTCATGTTTGCTTAGACTTTGAAGAGCAATCAGTTAATAAGTAATGTGATAGTAATCACACGCGGGTTCAATATTTTCATTAGGATAATATCACTCTGTTTATTAATTTTGGCTCTTAAGGGAATTGGTGTTTAGAGTATACCAATACCAATACTATACCAAAATAATATCTTAAAACTCCGCACTTTTGTCTAAATAAAAACCTAACACTATCCACGGGGTAATGACAGTGATCGTGTCGTGGGTTCAAGTCCCAGTCCTGGCTAATAGGTAATATAGGTCCTGACACACTCGTACTGGAACGGTTCGCCCCACGCTTTGTTGGGTTTCACAGGCCTTTGGTCTATGGAGACGGAAATTGTTAAGGAGAAGCTCTTTCTTTAAAAGACATGTTTTTGACGGTGTTGATGTATTTAGAAATAAATTACAGGCCCTACCCACCTCCAGGATTTTTTGAGTCGTGGTCCGGCGCTCGGCTCGGTTCTGCAATAAACACTTGTCTCAAGGACTCTAGAGAACGGAAAACGTTTTTTTGGTTTCCCGAAACGTCGGGTTAGTATTAGTGGCGTTTAGTAATCGTTTTATTCGTGTGTGTTTTGTATGTGTTTGTGTATTTGACAAGAAGATTTCTACTCGGAGATTTTCAGTAACTTCTGACTTAACGCCAAAAATCCTGGAGGTGGGTAGTGCCCAATAATTTATTTCTAAGGAGAAGTTGACAACTTGAAAACTCTAGCAAACATTGCAATAGTTGTGATATAAAACAATTATTCATATCATTTTTTCTAGTTAATTACATAATCTAGTTAATCTTTATACAAATTATAATTTTGGGCCGGTAAAATATATATCTTTAAAATCGTAATTTGATATCAGTTTTTCACTGAAGCAAACAAAATAGTTTAATTTATGGAATGTCAGAAGAGACTGGCAAATAAGTGAGGTGATAGGATGAAATGACCAAACATTATCAAATATTTTCGAAGAGAATAAGCCCAATATACGAGTATAAACAAATTATTAGGCAACGCGAAAGGAACTTACCTCGTACCTTTGAGAATAACGTTGCTTTTTATATGTTTCGCCACAGATACACCCGGAGTATTACACTCACCAATTTAGATCATACAATGAGCTACAGTCAAAGTTATGTCGAAAGTCAGTGGTCAATTAAATTTTAAATATTTTTTGTAAATTTTATAAGTAGAAAACTGGGTCAAATGCAATACCATTGATGGTATTCCAAAATTAAAGAAATTATTTGAAAAGGACATCTTTACATCTGTTTGGTTAATATCTTGCTTCCAAATGTCTATTTATGAACTTTTAAAACTAACCAATGTGTGAGTATATCATGCAACGCTCGTGCAGAAGAGAATTTTAAATAATGTATTGACATATTCCCCTTGTCCGACTTCTCGCCATGTTTGGATTGAAATATCCCAGACGGCGAGTCTGACTGGAATATTACTGTGACGCAACGAATAATTGTACAACGTTATCGCAGGGGTCAGAGTTGATTACAAAACCTTTTCACAGAGGGTTAGGAAATACGTACCTCAACAAAGTTCAAAAAAGTTGGAAAATAGCCTAAAACAGTGTTGGGTCGCCCTCTAATCCGATTTTATATATTTTACATAAATTTGTGGAATCTAAATGTTTTTTCTAATTTTTTTGTACCTTAAAAGTTTGTTTATGTATGCATAGCATGTTCATCCATTTATAGCCGTGCAGATTAGTTGGTTCATAGTGTAGTGGTGTTATTAAAAATATATTAGTTGTAGGATAATTATTTTAAAATTGTATTCATGGTCTTCTGAGAGGTAAGCTTCGTTTTAGATTTTGATCCAGCCAATTATTTTTCTTGATCTTTGCTCAGAGCTATGAGTACCACAGCCGTTCAAGCAAAGGGAAGTGGAAAAAGAAACATACACCAAGGGAAGTATTTGGAAAACTACGACTGAAACCATTTTAAAAATGAAAAATTCAGATTTTTTAATTTTATATATAAAAAGGTTATTTGACAACACCATTAAAAGTTTAAAGGGATGTTTCCTAAATATTTTTAATAGCTTACAATAAAAATAAATCATCCAAGAAAGTAAGTCCATAATGTAAAACAAACTTGTTCAATACGCCATAGTAAACAAAAAATATATTAAACACATTACTGTTTTATTTTTAAGTAATTGACTAGATGGCTAGAATAAAAATATACCAAATTTATTGGTTTAAAATTCATGCCCACATTAATTTCTTAAACTACATAATCATGTTAATGTAGTTCTTAGACACTTAATCCTAATGAGGGCGTGATTTCAGACGCTGTCAGGAACTTCATTAGTGTAAAAAATGGGCAGAAAACAACCACAACCTAATTCAGAGTAAAATGGATTTTTAAAGTCTAAATTTAGAAAATATCTAAATTCCCGTCACTTGTTTTCTTAAATGTATTCATGATAGTTAATTATAAATATCATATTTTTGACTTAATATAGTTTTCTATACTCATAATACGTCTAACTACAAAAATATTGCACACAAAAATAAAGTAAAAATAAGTGCACACAAAGGTGTTTCTGAAAATACATATATAAAAAGTAAAATTGAGTTTGGAATAATTTTGCTCTTAAAAGTAGTTTTCAGTGCCAGAACGTTATGAATGTAAGGTTTGAATAGTTATGCAGTAATGCAAATTACTTACCATCATAGCTTTCACCTGATTTAAGTTGTTACAGTTACCTATTTCTATAAACGATGGATGATTTAAGGATTAAATAAACAATAAAATTACTTCTTTTAAGCCTATGACCTATAGTAAGGCCTAATTTCAAATGCTGGACCTTGTCAGCCGCGTTTTGTTCGCTTTATCAACAACCGCGATTCTCAACTACTCTGTACCTGCTACAACTATTCTCTCCAATAAAATGTGCAATTTGATTTAAAATATACAGGGTGTCACGTAAAGGTGGACTGACGTATATTTTCGGATTATTCAAACAAAAATAATCGAAAGACGTGGACTTACCTTCTATGAAATAACGCTCAGTTTAGCGTCAGTCGGCTGTAAATTTTACTATATTAACTATATCTTTTGAGCCGTTGAAGACAAACTATTTGAAGTAACTTTTCTCTGATTCGATCAACAGGACCTTGTTGGAAATTATCTGTGTAATGAACTAATAAGTTATTTAACGTTACTTAGGTGTCCGGCAAGCCTCTAAACACCGATTTAACTTTACAGTGAAATCCAACATACAGAACATTAGAGCAATCTGAGTGAGCATTTACTCAGTTTAGCTTGTCTGGCATGTTTACAACATGGTAAATTAACCGTCGCCAAGTTGTACATTTACAGATTTAACAAGTCAACGTGGATATCGCTGAGGCCGCCACAACTGCGGTGTACATGGAACTACTCAAAATCTAATACAGGACACGTAACAAACTTCCTAGTCAGTGCAAGCCTACCCATAACCTAGGTTTATGAATAGGTTGAATATTCCTAGTCATATCCTAGACAACAGAAATATAAATTTCATTGTTAAAAACATTATGGGCTTTTTACCAGTGACTTTCTGTAGCAAAAAGAAAATTCTTAAATTTGTATATATATATATATATATATATATATATATATATATAGAAAGAATAATAAAATACGTAATTTTCGTAGGATATTATTTTACTTTCATACATTACTTATACACACATAATTTTAACAGTCTTTTATACAATTTACAATTGATATACCACACAATACAAACATATATAATATTTTATCTACATGTTTCTTTATATTAGTGAATCTATTCCAAATGTCTCATAGAGGAAACTAATCAGAGCTCTTGCATTAAAATATTTTACGTTTATTTTAGGTTTATGATAGTTTCATATTTTACTAAGAAAAAAGGTTATTGATAGAGTCACTAATAGATTACTCTATTAGATGATATTTGTATTATTTGAATAAACTAAAAAGGAAACAAAAATATGTAATGTTCTTGTTTATTCTACAATGTACTTTCATCTACAATACCTTTATTCTAGAAAACTCTTGATAAAATCAGCCGTATAACTATTTTACTGAAGTTACTAACTCTGTACAAACATTCTCATGACCTTGCTGATTATGACTATGACATTGATTTGCCCCGGATATGTTGTAATGCAGCAGTTAGCAGTGATTCACCCATCACCACAGTCAGCACCTACATATCCCATCCGACGGCTCAGATTATAATGACATTCGCCCCACCATACATCCGTTGATTGTCACAATCACAGTCACATTGGCAGCTCGTTAAACTCGCTATGTGACGACTCAGTGTAATTGGTGTCCCATTACTCAGGGCGATGCGGCTTATTAGCAAAACTATGCTTTCAGTGTTTTCATCCATCCATCAAAATTATTGAAAATCGGTTATATATACTAGTTGATAATTGCTTCATGTAGTTTAGTTATATAACAATAATGAAGTCAAATGACGGGTTAAGTTAAAATAGCGTAACCTTGATTTGTGTGGCGATAAAGCGAAATTGTCAAAAACACATTAAAACAAAAGCGACATTAAAATGTCGCATGTGGTTAATAGTACTCAATCATACAATTTCATCTGATGATTAGCAATTAACACTTCATGTTTTTAGGAAACATAACGACAACTCAGTTTGTAAGTTAATTTATATTATAGGGATAAACAATACAATATAGGGTAAACATAGCTTTTAACATCAAACAAGTAAATTGTATTTTAAATACCTCAACATCTAATTGGAATGAAGTATTTGTGATGGTTTGCAGATAATGTTAATTATAATCTCATACAAAATAAACACTTTATTACATTGTATTTTACAACAAAATATGATCGCCAAGACAATATTATAACTTGGTAGAATGACAGGGTTACTCATCGTTATTTTATATCTTAGAACGCAATAGACCGACTCCCACACAAAGCACATCTCTGACCTCTGTCAGATATTGAGGCAATTTCTACCTCGTGACAAAAGCGTTCGGCCGCCCGATGACGTTGGTTAACAAAAGATCAGTTCAATAACGGCAATCCCTCCCTCAGATCCTATTAAATCTAGCTTTTATTAAATAAGATTGAAGATGGAATCATTGATTTTTTTGTGTCGTAGGAAATATAATTACTTTTTAAATACATTAAATAATTATTTTACCAAATCGTTTTTATATTTCTCCATACAGTGAAATACACTTAATTACTTTAGACAACTATTACAAATTGAAGAGACATTTACTACCTCATCGTTAAATATGAAGTTTTTACATTTTAAATAACACTAATGAAATGTATTTTATCTAAAACCTGTCATTTATTTAGAATGCATATGTACTGGTACCACACCACAATTACTGTACCGATATACCATTACTATAATATCAGACGTAAAATGCAACGAAGTTAGAATAAAATGTATTTATAAAATGTAATGTAATTAAAAGGGTTTGTACATTGTTAACATTTTGGAAAAAGCAGCCTGTTTGCCCATTTATTTTTTTCAGGTAAAGGTATCTCTTGGCATTGCTAAACTTTAAAACGGATGTCAAAGTCCATGTAAATGACGCGATGTAAATGACGTCATTGTTCCACGTCAGAGGCAGCTCACTGCCGTCACGATTGACGATGCAAAAGTGACAGCTCCAGTTGATGCTATTTAAAACGTCAACCCTCAACAAATTTCAATTTATACCGCAGTATATTTAACGATTTACAAAAAAGAGTATTAATCAGATTATTTGTATTACTGTATCATCCATCACCATATACATTTAAACAACACAGACAATTTTGGGGACAGGTGATCATATACGACAGCTAATCATATACGACAAAGGACACTCCTTTAGGCGGCAGTTCAGCTTTATCAACCTTTTTTCACGATATTATGAAATGGTTTTTCACTGAAGTGGTATTTTGAAAATTGTTGACAGAACATTAGACTTGTTTATTGTTTTCTTTTAAATAACACCTATAATTATTACTGAAAACTGTGAAAAAGTGTTTATTTTTCATCACACAAAATTATTTCTCCTTGAATGAACTGGATGAACTTTAATACTACTACTCAAGTTTTTACGTTTTATCGCTGTGCTTAATATACGTCCCATGGCTGTGACGGAGACATACGACCACACTTGTCATTGTGGCTGTCACTGGAGCCTCTACATCCTTATAATAGGTTTGTGTAAATTATTGGCAATAATGTAGTTTCAGATACACTTACGTTTGAGGAATTAATGATGAGTGATATTTCGGATACTTCTTATGACAAAAACAAAATAAAGAGAAGCCCCTCCCTTCCTTTGTCTGGGGTCATATCTATCTCAGCGGGCATAGTGCTAAACGTTCGGATGTTACAGTCTGTTTCTGTAGCTTGCAACAACAAATGTTCGGAAAATATTGTTGTTAACTTAATACTGTTTTTTTTTATAATAAACTATTCAATTTAAAATATAACTATTGTAATATGAAAATTAATTTATTATACTTTTAAATATAAATTAGCACACCTTTTTGGCACAAGTTGATATGAGAATAGTTGTTCACAGTTGTAGTAGCAGAGTTTAAGTGCTAAGCAAATAGATGTAGTGATACAGACACAAAAAATTACTTTAATACATTTATTTTATTTGACCAAGGCCTTACGTATCATTCATTTAAACTAAAACCTGGTTAGAAAAAAACTGCTCACTATCGTTACAATAGTACAAATTAAATATTATTTCTCCCAAAAACATGTTTAGTAGTAGAGTACTTACTTTATAATTTAGTAAGAAATGTGAAAAATGATCTATTCAATTTTGTATATGTAAAGATTTTATTATTAAATTGGATTTTTCAACGAAACTTCAACAGTTAACCTTTTGGGGCCAAAAATACAACCATGTTTGTGTTATCAAGTTATCAGTAAATATTCATTTGATTTACAAGGTCATAAACATTTTTATCGCCACTACACTGAAAGAAATATTATAGTAATCCAAACAATATTGCATAGTAAATACAATCCTGGTAGTTTTTAAAAGATTTATCTTAATTAACACAATAGTTATGGTAATGTCCTACCATCACGTCTGTCGAAACTACAATAATATTCTTGCTAAATTATTTGCAATGAGGCTGGTTATTGTATCAACATATTATTGTTGCTAATACATCATAACGATAGTAGTATAGTAAGTAGAAATGCTTAGTGAGAATATTCTGATATTATACCGGATTCTGTTTTTGATTACACGACATGTCTCAAAGTGGAAATGAGTCGTCACCGACCTGACCTGAAGCGTGAATGCACCGCGACAAGCAATGTTATAGTTTATCGTGTCATCGGTATCGGAATGTGTTATACTGCAATATGTATGTGTTAAGTGTCTCACTGTCTCACTAATGTTTTAATAATGTAAAGAATAAACCTAAGGAATAAGTGAAAATGTGGCTGTAGCCACAAAACATGCAATGGCATAACCTCAAAAAGTATATTGAACAAGTAAACCTTTTTATTTTTTGAAAATAAAAATCCAGCAGTTTCGACATGAATTCAGAATATTATTTAGGCTTTCTATAGCGTAGGTTGTATATTAACAAGGTAAAAGTAACAAAGAGACTGGGATTAAGTTACTAAGCCTTAAATAATCAAAATAAATATTATCAAAAATATGCTTAAAGCCGAGCGAACGGTGGTCTATTGACCCCATACTTGTGCAGCTTTCATGTAAGCAATTTCATATAACTGATTTTGGTTAGTTTTCAGGTTATGTTCGTTAAACTGTAGGGTTTTCCGTAACCACTCCTCTGTATTAACCACAAAAACAACTTATTGTAGGAATAAAAAAGGTATTGCCATAGCTACTATACATTCTGAGAGGAGAGTCAACCGAACGTATAGCTGCAGCTATAACTTATTGTAAAAGTGAAAATAATATTTATTGTTATAAATACTATAAACTCTAGTAACGATTCTCATAATGTTTAGTTTTATTAACAATAACTTATTGCTCTAGCAGCAAGATGTATTGCTTGGGCTCCAATTTCATTATTGGAAATTAATTGTAATAATTTCTGTTGCACGCTACAATAAAATATTGTCAATAACAGGATTGTAGTTGCTACTAAACATTTTGCTGGGACCAAATTTACAATAATTTATTGTTGCACATACCATATTCTGGTTCATATAACAATAATCTTTTTTCAGTGTAAAACTGGCCGCTTCGTCAAGGGGTAATTTCTATTGCACTGGGCCATTTTAATAAACCGCTTCGTTTGATGTATAACGACTGAAAAAATCATCGATTAAACCGACCACCTACAAAATACGGTTAAACCATAGTAAAAACTGTTATCGCTATAATAGTGTTTTGAAAAGTTATATTTGCAGATATTTTGTTACAAGTAAGAGTGTTATAAGCTGGGTTGAATCGTATATTCCGTGTTATGGGTCCGATAACAGTTCACTGTCCTGGGAGTGTCCTATATAACGACTTGGACTTTGGGTGGTGGCAATGGAACAATTTATAAAAACTATAAAACAATAAGTTTAATTTTACAAGTTGTAGTTTATTTTATGTTTATTCAGTGGCATTATAAATACATTATCACAATATTACATACTGTAAATTAATTTGTATAGGAATAACATTTAGTTAACTCAACGATATAAAACTCAAGTCGAAATTATAAAATAATAAATGTTACTGTTTCTATTTAACAATGAAGGAGATTTATAATTTAATAAACCCACCGCTCTTTTGAACTTTTATTTTTATCCGCTAACACTTTAAAAAATTTGGATGTGTTCCTAATTATTACTTAAGACTACATGGTCAATGTATTAGATACAATTTTTAAATTTCGAAAACAATATCCCTTGAACTGTTACGCTTAGCCCAGCTCTAAAAGTAAATATTATGACAAATACTTAAACATATACCAATTTATAAAATCACTTATCACAGTCACTTTACACATTACAACCACCATAACCGCTGTACGATGATGAAGTTAGAAGTTCAGCGGGCTGCAAAGCAATCACACAGCTATCAAACTTTACAAATGGGTGGGCAGACGCTTCCATCTATGGAAGCTGTTATTGATTTTGCCAGAACTGGACTAATATATGAGTTATATATGTATGCATCCCAGTTGGTGGATTCTAAGCACATAGATTAACCTATTGCAATAAGGGCGTGGTATAGATTGGTATTGGTAGTCGAGTTTTATCCAAAGAACGTCGCTAAGCTACAAAATTCCTTAATACTATATCGGTTATTATTATAATTCTAAATGATATATTAAATACCCCTGTAGCAGCAAACCTGCGTACTCAGCGAATTTTCAATGCATATATATGTATCTTAAGACCACATAAAGCCACATACCAAGTTTCATCAATATACATTCGTAAATAAACGATTTATGACATTTTAATTATTCTCGATAAGAATAACATGGCGGCTAAGTATGCAGGTTTGCTGAAGGAAGGAACACAAAAAATGGGGTTTTATACAAATATCAATATAACTCATTTAGGCAAAGCCACATACCAAATTTCATTAATTTATTTTCATAATTAAGGGAGATATAACACGTTACTTGTCATCCATAAGAATAACATAGGGATGAGTACGCAGGTTTGCTGCTATGGGAGCCTTTGGCAAAAATTTTTTTTTGAGCAAATATCAATGGTCCACAACCAGATGAAGCCGTATACCAAGTTTCGTCAGTATACGTTCATAAATAAGCGAGATATCAAATTTTTCTTTTTCTCCATAAGAATAACATTAGACAACGTACTGTGTTTAGCACTTTCAATATCTCGGTAACCAATTGACGTAGAGAAATGATCAAAATACCAAATTGTGTGTTTTTTAAGCCGAATCCAATGGTAAAACCCAAAATTTGACTTTTTCCAAAATTATATGTAAAAAATTCAATAAACCCATTTTTGGGGTACAAAACCCCCCCAAAATACCCCTTCGGATAGAGCGATATGGCTGGTTTTCGAACTTAAAGTCATAAATGTTGCTTTACACGTTTATACCAAATTTCATTAAAATCGGATAATTTTTACGAGAGTTATCGTGCTCACGGACACACATATATATATATATATATATATATATACAGTTTCGAACGAATGGTGTTTTTGGGGTCTGGGGACCTCAAAAAGAAAAGTTATCATGGTCCCGGGCCTAGGTCTTACCATGCCGACTACGGTAATATCTTCTTCCCTATAGGGGAAATTCGCTAAAACTAAATTAAACTGAAATGAGTGCAGGATGAGTTGAAATTAAAGTTGAAAATTAGTGTATAAGATGTAATAAAATGGACTGAAGACGCTATTAACAAAATACATAATGTTATAGGCTGGCTATCTTGCATGAACTAAAACACAACAAACTACACTATCAGCTCCAACGTGTTATCTATTTCATTACCCTCTCAACATTTACCCATCACATCTGGGTAGCACTGGGTTGAGATAGTTACGGTTCGTTTATCGCTGTGTTGTTTTAACTGGTCGCAAAAAGTTAAAACGTCCTCAACTCACTCATGACCTTACTTCTCAAGCAAATACCGATAAGATAATAAAAAGAATGCCATTTGATTTATCCGAGGATAACATTAATAAGATAATTTGTAGCTGAAAAAGTATAGAAAAGAACTGAATGTTCAGATTGAAACCTTTATTACACGATTTTTCTTTCCATGTGAAAGTATCACAACCACAATTACTGAATATCTAAGAGAAAATACTTTTTAGGAAATAAAACCTAAATATATAAATTATATGGGAAATGTCGACCCTTCACACATTATAAATCCAGATAACAGCCCTGAGTTGGGGGTGTTTATCACTAGTGGGGCACCCACTTTCTGAAAGACCTAGAATAAGCCCTGAAATAAAAAGCTTTACTAAAAGATATTTCTGAAGTACTTCTTTTCCAAAGTTGTTAGAAATTGCCTTTATGGCTCTGTATTTGGCTTTTACCTATTTGGCCTATTATTACATCAAACGGTTCATAACATTTTAATGTTGAAATTAATTATGGGTTTCAAAAGTTTGAATTAACAACCATATGTGTTGAAAGGAATATGTGAAAGAATACATTTAAATAACAGGCACCTTGAAAAACGGGTTCCTCTTTAATTGAATATCTTGGAATTTACTGACCAATACAAGATAATAGTTACCATATTATAATTGCATACAATATTACCGATTTTAGTAGCAAAAATATAGACTTTCACATAGGTGCAATTGTTTTCGTAAATCTTATAGTGTGAATAAAGTAAGTAGATGAATACGAGATCATGAGTATGATACAGATATAATTGATGAGTCAATACGATCAGGTAAAACTGAAACACAAGGAACGCAACATTCGTAATCAGACAAAAGTCTGGCTATTATATTAAAAACTAAAATAACCAAGGAAATTACACTACTATTAATGATAATAATTATCACCCGATAAAAATATATTTTTTGTTTTAGTGTTCAAAGTAGACAATTATATGATAGATTTCACGAATTATAAAAAACGGCACCTGGAAAAAATATAATGTGTCGGTAACTATTTTTTAAGTATAAAAACCAAATACATGATACAAATTATTAAAATGTTGCCACAGTTTACTCTGCAATATTAATTGAATATAAAAAAATTAAATTCAAACATAAAAACTGTAATAAATTTATAGTATCCTTATTTTATAACTTATAGGTAGCTTAAAACGATCTGAAGCGTCCAACTGATGTATTTTTATTTTTTTTTTGTTAACGGGTAAAGGATTTTCTGTTTATATAAATGACCATCCACAGGGAGGCCCTCAAAAAGCACAGACCTGCGTAATTGACTTTCAACTGACACAGGAAAGGTCATTAGATCTCTAAATACTTTAGTCGTTAGCCGCTGGTTTAACCCACGAAAAAGGTATATAAATAAAACTATTTGTACGAAATTGATTAAAGTGCTTTCATCTTATTCAAAAAGAAATTGCGTTAATATTTCAGTAGTCTGTTTTTATTGAGCTAATTAACATTAGTTATTGCTGTTAAACTTTGTTTAAATGTTTGAAGAGCTGTTTTAAATTGCAATGGAATTAGAATTTATCTCCATGTTGGCCTTATAAGCAAAAGTTATGTTTAAGGTACCATTTGCACTTCAGAATGGAGTTAATTAAAATTTAAAACACCTTGAACAACTTTGATCAAGGAAGTTTATTTATAAGTCAATCATCAAAATCTGTTCAGAAACAGCACATGAGCTTTTTTGGAAATATCACCTAAGCGTACATTTTTTTCATACAGATTAATATTTCTAAACATGCAGTGAGATTATGATATTATGTTTTAGTAGGATTTACCAGGTTAAAAAATAACACTGTTAGACTACATATAAAATGGGCAAGCTTTATATAAGAACCAAATAAAGGTTGAGACAGTTTTAATAATATTGAATGTGTAATATTTCAAGTTATGGTCATCGACAATGTCCTATTTATTAATAGTTATCTGCACAATCTATAATGCGTACAATTTCCATTCTGTTCATAAGTTAGGATTTCATTTACTTTAATTCTTAATCTAGATATTTAAGGTTCAATTTATAATAACAGAAACCTGTTATAAACTATAAATCTTGTTATACATTTCCTAAGGTAAAAAAGCTAGCCTGTTGTAAAACGATAAATATGAATATAATGTTTTGAACATCTTTACATATTAAATAATAAAGAACTATTAATACTGTAATGAAGTATAATATTTAAACGACTCATCTCATCATAATATACTGCCACTCCTTTAATCACCATTAAGTAATATTTTCGAACTGTTTGATGGTTTTAATTGCCTTAAAAGGTAAGTTGTGTAATTCATAGCACGTAAAATTTCATCAGGCATATCATTAACTTCTAACATGTCATGTTTGTTTTGACTTTCAAGTGCAATCAGTTGACGAGTAATGGGATAGTAAGCACACTCGGGTTCAATATTTTTATTACGATATTATCACTTCGGTTATTAATTTTGACTCTTAAGGGAGTTGGTATTTAGAGTGTCACTATCAAAATATTCTCTTATAATTCCGCACTCGTGTCTAGTTATCAAAACTAACACTTTCAATGTATGGTGGCAGTGGCCTTGTCGTGGGTTCGAGTACCAGTTCTGGCTAGTGAGTTTCATTACTACTGGACAACTCGTACTGTAACGGCTCACCCCTCGCTTTACTGGATACGTTACTTTCAATGTATGATGACAGTGGCCTTGTCGTGCGTTCGAGTACCAGTTCTGGATAGTACTTTTTATTAGTTCTGGACAACTCGTACTGTAACGGCTCACCCCACGCTTTACTGGATACGTTAATTTCAATGTATGGTGGCAGTGGCCTTGTCGTGCGTTCGAGTACCAGTTATGGGTAGTAGGTGTTATTAGTTCTGGACAACTCGTACTGTAACGGCTCACCCCACGCTTTAATGGATACGTTACTTTCAATGTATGATGGCAGTGGCCTTGTCGTGGGTTCGAGTACCAGTTATGGGTAGTAGGTGTTATTAGTTCTGAACAACTCGTACTGTAACGGCTCACCCCACGCTTTACTGGATACGTTACTTTCAATGTATGATGGCAGTGGCCTTGTAGTGGGTTCGAGTACCAGTTCTGGCTAGTGAGTTTTATTACTACTGGACAACTCGTACTGTAACGGCTCACCCCTCGCTTTACTGGATACGTTACTTTCAATGTATGATGACAGTGGCATTGTCGTGGGTTCGAGTACCTGTTCTGGCTAGTGAGGTTTATTACTACTGGACAACTCGTACTGTAACGGCTCACCCCTCGCTTTACTGGATACGTTACTTTCAATGTATGATGGCAGTGGCCTTGTCGTGCGTTCGAGTACCAGTTATGGGTAGTAGGTGTTATTAGTTCTGGACAAATTGTACTGTAACGGCTCACCCCACGCTTTACTGGATACGTTACTTTCAATGTATGATGGCAGTGGCCTTGTCGTGGGTTGGAGTACCAGTTATGGGTAGTAGGTGTTATTAGTTCTGGACAACTCGTACTGTAACGGCTCACCCCACGCTTTAATGGATACGTTACCTTCAATGTATGATGGCAGTGGCCTTGTCGTGGGTTCGAGTACCAGTTATGGGTAGTAGGTGTTATTAGTTCTGAACAACTCGTACTGTAACGGCTCACCCCACGCTTTACTGGATACGTTACTTTCAATGTATGATAGCAGTGGCCTTGTCGTGGGTTCGAGTACCAGTTCTGGCTAGTGAGTTTTATTACTACTGGACAACTCGTACTGTAACGGCTCACCCCACGCTTTACTGGATACGTTACTTTCAATATATGATGGCAGTGGCCTTGTCGTGGGTTCGAGTACCAGTTCTGGATAGTTTTTTTTATTAGTTCTGGACAACTCGTACTGTAACGGCTCACCCCACGCTTTACTGGATACGTTACTTTCAATGTATGGTGGCAGTGGCCTTGTCGTGGGTTCGAGAACCAGTTCTGGATAGTACTTTTTATTAGTTCTGGACAACTCGTACTGTAACGGCACACCCCACGCTTTACTGGATACGTTACTTTCAATGTATGGTGGCAGTGGCCTTGTCGTGGGTTCGAGTACCAGTTCTGGATAGTACTTTTTATTAGTTCTGGACAACTCGTACTGTAACGGCTCACCCCACGCTTTACTGGATACGTTAATTTCAATGTATGGTGGCAGTGGCCTTGTCGTGGGTTCGAGTACCAGTTCTGGCTAGTAGGTGTTATTAGTTATGGACAACTCATATTGTAACGGCTTACCCCACGCTTTGCTGGATACGTTACTTTCAATGTATGACGGTAGTGGCCTTGTCGTGGGTTCGAGTACCAGTTCTGGCTAGTAGCTGTTATTAGTTCTGGACAACTCATATTGTAACGGCTCACCCCTCGCTTTGCTGGATACGTTACTTTCAATGTATGGTGGCAGTGGCCTTGTCGGGGGTTCGAGTACCAGTTCTGGCTAGTACTTTTTATTAGTTCTGGACAACTCGTACGGTAACGGCTCACCTCACGATTTACAGGATACGTTAATTTCAATGTATGATGGCAGTGGCCTTTTCGTGGGTTCAAGTACTAGTTCTGGCTAGTAGGTGTTATTAGTACTGCACAACTCGTACTGTAACGGCTCACCCCACGCTTTACTGGATACGTTACTTTCAATATATGATGGCAGTAGCCTTGTCGTGGGTTCGAGTACCAGTTCTGGATAGTACTTTTTATTAGTTCTGGACAACTCGTACTGTAACGGCTCACCCCACGCTTTACTGGATACGTTACTTTCAATATATGAAGGCAGTGGCCTTGTCGTGGGTTCGAGTACCAGTTCTGGATAGTTTTTTTTATTAGTTCTGGACAACTCGTACTGTAACGGCTCACCCCACGCTTTACTGGATACGTTACTTTCAATGTATTGTGGCAGTGGCCTTGTCGTGGGTTCGAGTACCAGTTCTGGATAGTACTTTTTATTAGTTCTGTACAACTCGTACTGTAATGGCTCACCCCACGCTTTACTGGATACGTTACTTTCAATGTATGATGGCAGTGGCCTTGTCGTGGGTTCGAGTACCAGTTCTGGATAGTACTTTTTATTAGTTCTGGACAACTCGTACTGTAACGGCACACCCAACGCTTTACTGGATACGTTACTTTCAATGTATGGTGGCAGTGGCCTTGTCGTGGGTTCGAGTACCAGTTCTGGATAGTACTTTTTATTAGTTCTGTACAACTCGTACTGTAATGGCTCACCCCACGCTTTACTGGATACGTTACTTTCAATGTATGATGGCAGTGGCCTTGTCGTGGGTTCGAGTACCAGTTCTGGATAGTACTTTTTATTAGTTCTGGACAACTCGTACTGTAACGGCACACCCAACGCTTTACTGGATACGTTACTTTCAATGTATGGTGGCAGTGGCCTTGTCGTGGGTTCGAGTACCAGTTCTGGATAGTACTTTTTATTAGTTCTGGACAACTCGTACTGTAACGGCTCACCCCACGCTTTACTGGATACGTTAATTTCAATGTATGGTGGCAGTGGCCTTGTCGTGGGTTCGAGTACCAGTTCTGGCTAGTAGGTGTTATTAGTTATGGACAACTCATATTGTAACGGCTCACCCCACGCTTTGCTGGATACGTTACTTTCAATGTATGACGGTAGTGCCCTTGTCGTGGGTTCGAGTACCAGTTCTGGCTAGTAGGTGTTATTAGTTCTGGACAACTCATATTGTAACGGCTCACCCCACGCTTTACTGGATACGTTACTTTCAATGTATGGTGGCAGTGGCCTTGTCGTGGGTTCGAGTACCAGTTCTGGCTAGTAGGTGTTATTAGTACTGGACAACTCGTACTGTAACGGCTCACCCCACGCTTTACTGGATACGTTACTTTCAATGTATGATGACAGTGGCCTTGTCGTGGGTTCGAGTACCAGTTCTGGATAGTACTTTTTATTAGTTCTGGACAACTCGTACTGTAACGGCTCACCCCACGCTTTACTGGATACGTCACTTTCAATATATGATGGCAGTGGCCTTGTCGTGGGTTCGAATACCAGTTCTGGATAGTACTTTTTATTAGTTCTGGACAACTCGTACTGTAACGGCTCACCCCACGCTTTAATGGATACGTTACTTTCAATGTATGATGGCAGTGGCCTTGTCGTGGGTTCGAGTACCAGTTATGGGTAGTAGGTGTTATTAGTTCTGAACAACTCGTACTGTAACGGCTCACCCCACTCTTTACTGGATACGTTACTTTCAATGTATGATGGCAGTGGCCTTGTCGTGGGTTCGAGTACCAGTTCTGGCTAGTGAGTTTTATTACTACTGGACAACTCGTACTGTAACGGCTCACCCCTCGCTTTACTGGATACGTTACTTTCAATGTATGATGACAGTGGCATTGTCGTGGGTTCGAGTACCTGTTCTGGCTAGTGAGGTTTATTACTACTGGACAACTCGTACTGTAACGGCTCACCCCTCGCTTTACTGGATACGTTACTTTCAATGTATGATGGCAGTGGCCTTGTCGTGCGTTCGAGTACCAGTTATGGGTAGTAGGTGTTATTAGTTCTGGACAAATTGTACTGTAACGGCTCACCCCACGCTTTACTGGATACGTTACTTTCAATGTATGATGGCAGTGGCCTTGTCGTGGGTTCGAGTACCAGTTATGGGTAGTAGGTGTTATTAGTTCTGGACAACTCGTACTGTAACGGCTCACCCCACGCTTTAATGGATACGTTACCTTCAATGTATGATGGCAGTGGCCTTGTCGTGGGTTCGAGTACCAGTTATGGGTAGTAGGTGTTATTAGTCCTGAACAACTCGTACTGTAACGGCTCACCCCACGCTTTACTGGATACGTTACTTTCAATGTATGATAGCAGTGGCCTTGTCGTGGGTTTGAGTACCAGTTCTGGCTAGTGAGTTTTATTACTACTGGACAACTCGTACTGTAACGGCTCACCCCACGCTTTACTGGATACGTTACTTTCAATATATGATGGCAGTGGCCTTGTCGTGGGTTCGAGTACCAGTTCTGGATAGTTTTTTTTATTAGTTCTGGACAACTCGTACTGTAACGGCTCACCCCACGCTTTACTGGATACGTTACTTTCAATGTATGGTGGCAGTGGCCTTGTCGTGGGTTCGAGTACCAGTTCTGGATAGTACTTTTTATTAGTTCTGGACAACTCGTACTGTAACGGCACACCCCACGCTTTACTGGATACGTTACTTTCAATGTATGGTGGCAGTGGCCTTGTCGTGGGTTCGAGTACCAGTTCTGGATAGTACTTTTTATTAGTTCTGGACAACTCGTACTGTAACGGCTCACCCCACGCTTTACTGGATACGTTAATTTCAATGTATGGTGGCAGTGGCCTTGTCGTGGGTTCGAGTACCAGTTCTGGCTAGTAGGTGTTATTAGTTATGGACAACTCATATTGTAACGGCTTACCCCACGCTTTGCTGGATACGTTACTTTCAATGTATGACGGTAGTGGCCTTGTCGTGGGTTCGAGTACCAGTTCTGGCTAGTAGCTGTTATTAGTTCTGGACAACTCATATTGTAACGGCTCACCCCTCGCTTTGCTGGATACGTTACTTTCAATGTATGGTGGCAGTGGCCTTGTCGGGGGTTCGAGTACCAGTTCTGGCTAGTACTTTTTATTAGTTCTGGACAACTCGTACGGTAACGGCTCACCTCACGATTTACAGGATACGTTAATTTCAATGTATGATGGCAGTGGCCTTTTCGTGGGTTCAAGTACTAGTTCTGGCTAGTAGGTGTTATTAGTACTGCACAACTCGTACTGTAACGGCTCACCCCACGCTTTACTGGATACGTTACTTTCAATATATGATGGCAGTAGCCTTGTCGTGGGTTCGAGTACCAGTTCTGGATAGTACTTTTTATTAGTTCTGGACAACTCGTACTGTAACGGCTCACCCCACGCTTTACTGGATACGTTACTTTCAATATATGAAGGCAGTGGCCTTGTCGTGGGTTCGAGTACCAGTTCTGGATAGTTTTTTTTATTAGTTCTGGACAACTCGTACTGTAACGGCTCACCCCACGCTTTACTGGATACGTTACTTTCAATGTATTGTGGCAGTGGCCTTGTCGTGGGTTCGAGTACCAGTTCTGGATAGTACTTTTTATTAGTTCTGTACAACTCGTACTGTAATGGCTCACCCCACGCTTTACTGGATACGTTACTTTCAATGTATGATGGCAGTGGCCTTGTCGTGGGTTCGAGTACCAGTTCTGGATAGTACTTTTTATTAGTTCTGGACAACTCGTACTGTAACGGCACACCCAACGCTTTACTGGATACGTTACTTTCAATGTATGGTGGCAGTGGCCTTGTCGTGGGTTCGAGTACCAGTTCTGGATAGTACTTTTTATTAGTTCTGTACAACTCGTACTGTAATGGCTCACCCCACGCTTTACTGGATACGTTACTTTCAATGTATGATGGCAGTGGCCTTGTCGTGGGTTCGAGTACCAGTTCTGGATAGTACTTTTTATTAGTTCTGGACAACTCGTACTGTAACGGCACACCCAACGCTTTACTGGATACGTTACTTTCAATGTATGGTGGCAGTGGCCTTGTCGTGGGTTCGAGTACCAGTTCTGGATAGTACTTTTTATTAGTTCTGGACAACTCGTACTGTAACGGCTCACCCCACGCTTTACTGGATACGTTAATTTCAATGTATGGTGGCAGTGGCCTTGTCGTGGGTTCGAGTACCAGTTCTGGCTAGTAGGTGTTATTAGTTATGGACAACTCATATTGTAACGGCTCACCCCACGCTTTGCTGGATACGTTACTTTCAATGTATGACGGTAGTGCCCTTGTCGTGGGTTCGAGTACCAGTTCTGGCTAGTAGGTGTTATTAGTTCTGGACAACTCATATTGTAACGGCTCACCCCACGCTTTACTGGATACGTTACTTTCAATGTATGGTGGCAGTGGCCTTGTCGTGGGTTCGAGTACCAGTTCTGGCTAGTAGGTGTTATTAGTACTGGACAACTCGTACTGTAACGGCTCACCCCACGCTTTACTGGATACGTTACTTTCAATGTATGATGACAGTGGCCTTGTCGTGGGTTCGAGTACCAGTTCTGGATAGTACTTTTTATTAGTTCTGGACAACTCGTACTGTAACGGCTCACCCCACGCTTTACTGGATACGTCACTTTCAATATATGATGGCAGTGGCCTTGTCGTGGGTTCGAATACCAGTTCTGGATAGTACTTTTTATTAGTTCTGGACAACTCGTACTGTAACGGCTCACCCCACGCTTTAATGGATACGTTACTTTCAATGTATGATGGCAGTGGCCTTGTCGTGGGTTCGAGTACCAGTTATGGGTAGTAGGTGTTATTAGTTCTGAACAACTCGTACTGTAACGGCTCACCCCACTCTTTACTGGATACGTTACTTTCAATGTATGATGGCAGTGGCCTTGTCGTGGGTTCGAGTACCAGTTCTGGCTAGTGAGTTTTATTACTACTGGACAACTCGTACTGTAACGGCTCACCCCTCGCTTTACTGGATACGTTACTTTCAATGTATGATGACAGTGGCATTGTCGTGGGTTCGAGTACCTGTTCTGGCTAGTGAGGTTTATTACTACTGGACAACTCGTACTGTAACGGCTCACCCCTCGCTTTACTGGATACGTTACTTTCAATGTATGATGGCAGTGGCCTTGTCGTGCGTTCGAGTACCAGTTATGGGTAGTAGGTGTTATTAGTTCTGGACAAATTGTACTGTAACGGCTCACCCCACGCTTTACTGGATACGTTACTTTCAATGTATGATGGCAGTGGCCTTGTCGTGGGTTCGAGTACCAGTTATGGGTAGTAGGTGTTATTAGTTCTGGACAACTCGTACTGTAACGGCTCACCCCACGCTTTAATGGATACGTTACCTTCAATGTATGATGGCAGTGGCCTTGTCGTGGGTTCGAGTACCAGTTATGGGTAGTAGGTGTTATTAGTTCTGAACAACTCGTACTGTAACGGCTCACCCCACGCTTTACTGGATACGTTACTTTCAATGTATGATAGCAGTGGCCTTGTCGTGGGTTCGAGTACCAGTTCTGGCTAGTGAGTTTTATTACTACTGGACAACTCGTACTGTAACGGCTCACCCCACGCTTTACTGGATACGTTACTTTCAATATATGATGGCAGTGGCCTTGTCGTGGGTTCGAGTACCAGTTCTGGATAGTTTTTTTTATTAGTTCTGGACAACTCGTACTGTAACGGCTCACCCCACGCTTTACTGGATACGTTACTTTCAATGTATGGTGGCAGTGGCCTTGTCGTGGGTTCGAGTACCAGTTCTGGATAGTACTTTTTATTAGTTCTGGACAACTCGTACTGTAACGGCACACCCCACGCTTTACTGGATACGTTACTTTCAATGTATGGTGGCAGTGGCCTTGTCGTGGGTTCGAGTACCAGTTCTGGATAGTACTTTTTATTAGTTCTGGACAACTCGTACTGTAACGGCTCACCCCACGCTTTACTGGATACGTTAATTTCAATGTATGGTGGCAGTGGCCTTGTCGTGGGTTCGAGTACCAGTTCTGGCTAGTAGGTGTTATTAGTTATGGACAACTCATATTGTAACGGCTTACCCCACGCTTTGCTGGATACGTTACTTTCAATGTATGACGGTAGTGGCCTTGTCGTGGGTTCGAGTACCAGTTCTGGCTAGTAGCTGTTATTAGTTCTGGACAACTCATATTGTAACGGCTCACCCCTCGCTTTGCTGGATACGTTACTTTCAATGTATGGTGGCAGTGGCCTTGTCGGCGGTTCGAGTACCAGTTCTGGCTAGTACTTTTTATTAGTTCTGGACAACTCGTACGGTAACGGCTCACCTCACGATTTACTGGATACGTTAATTTCAATGTATGATGGCAGTGGCCTTTTCGTGGGTTCAAGTACCAGTTCTGGCTAGTAGGTGTTATTAGTACTGCACAACTCGTACTGTAACGGCTCACCCCACGCTTTACTGGATACGTTACTTTCAATATATGATGGCAGTAGCCTTGTCGTGGGTTCGAGTACCAGTTCTGGATAGTACTTTTTATTAGTTCTGGACAACTCGTACTGTAACGGCTCACCCCACGCTTTACTGGATACGTTACTTTCAATATATGATGGCAGTGGCCTTGTCGTGGGTTCGAGTACCAGTTCTGGATAGTTTTTTTTATTAGTTCTGGACAACTCGTACTGTAACGGCTCACCCCACGCTTTACTGGATACGTTACTTTCAATGTATTGTGGCAGTGGCCTTGTCGTGGGTTCGAGTACCAGTTCTGGATAGTACTTTTTATTAGTTCTGTACAACTCGTACTGTAATGGCTCACCCCACGCTTTACTGGATACGTTACTTTCAATGTATGATGGCAGTGGCCTTGTCGTGGGTTCGAGTACCAGTTCTGGATAGTACTTTTTATTAGTTCTGGACAACTCGTACTGTAACGGCACACCCAACGCTTTACTGGATATGTTACTTTCAATGTATGGTGGCAGTGGCCTTGTCGTGGGTTCGAGTACCAGTTCTGGATAGTACTTTTTATTAGTTCTGGACAACTCGTACTGTAACGGCTCACCCCACGCTTTACTGGATACGTTAATTTCAATGTATGGTGGCAGTGGCCTTGTCGTGGGTTCGAGTACCAGTTCTGGCTAGTAGGTGTTATTAGTTATGGACAACTCATATTGTAACGGCTCACCCCACGCTTTGCTGGATACGTTACTTTCAATGTATGACGGTAGTGCCCTTGTCGTGGGTTCGAGTACCAGTTCTGGCTAGTAGGTGTTATTAGTTCTGGACAACTCATATTGTAACGGCTCACCCCACGCTTTACTGGATACGTTACTTTCAATGTATGGTGGCAGTGGCCTTGTCGTGGGTTCGAGTACCAGTTCTGGCTAGTAGGTGTTATTAGTACTGGACAACTCGTACTGTAACGGCTCACCCCACGCTTTACTGGATACGTTACTTTCAATGTAGGATGACAGTGGCCTTGTCGTGGGTTCGAGTACCAGTTCTGGATAGTACTTTTTATTAGTTCTGGACAACTCGTACTGTAACGGCTCACCCCACGCTTTACTGGATACGTCACTTTCAATATATGATGGCAGTGGTCTTGTCGTGGGTTCGAGTACCAGTTCTGGATAGTACTTTTTATTAGTTCTGGACAACTCGTACTGTAACGGCTCAACCCACGCTTTACTGGATACGTTACTTTCACTGACCTGTAGTGAATGGGGAAGGGTAAAGTTAAAATACCCCCGTTGCAGCAAACCTGTGTACTCAGTGAATTTCCAATGCATTTATATGTTTCTCACTCCTACATAAAGCCATTTACAAAGTTACACAAAAATGCATTTATAAATAAGTGATTTATAACATTTTATTTATTCTCCATAAGAATAACATTAGGACTGAGTATGCAGGTTTGCTGCAAGGAGGAAGAAAGAAATGAGTTTTTATGCAATTATCAATATATCTGTACCAGGTGAAGCTACTTTACAAGTTTTATTAATTTATGTTCATAATTAAGGGAGATATAAAACTTTACATATTCTCCATAAGAATAACATTAGGGCTGAGTATGCAGGTTAGCTGCTACGGGGACAATCAACAACATATTTATTTGTTGTGCAAATATCAATATACCAGTACAACATGAAGCCACATACCAAGTTTCATCAATATACATTCAAAAATAATCGAGATATCAAATTTTATTTATTCTCCATAAGGATAACATTGGACAACGTACTCTTTTTAGCACTTTGAATATCTCTGCAACGGTTGGACGTAGAATCACAATTTAAACACCAAAATGATTGTTTTGTGGAGCTGAATGATTAGTAAAAGCAAATGTTAAGATTAAAGTAAAATTAACTGAGGAAAAGCCAAAAACCTTTTCCCATAAGATTAACATGGGAGATTTTATGAGCAGGTTTTTTTGGATTTTTTCCGCATCCACTTAACCTAAGTTAATAATTCAGAATACTATATTATTTGTTTATTTAAGCTCTATAACATGGTCAAAACCAAAATTAAGTTTTTTAAACATTTTAGGGTGAAAAATGCAAAAAACTGATTTTTGGAAAATTTAAAACCCCCATAAACCCCCTTTCCCATGGTCCGATTTTTCTGGTTTTCGAACCTAAAGTCATAAATGTCACTTTACACATTTGAGTCAAATTTTATCGAAATCGGACGTTTTTTACTCAAGTTTTCGAATTCACGGTCACATATATAGATATATATATATAAATATAAATTTGAACGAATAGTGTTTTTGGCTTCTTGGGACCTCAAAACAAAAAGTTATCATGGACTCGGGCTTAATTCTCACCGTGAGACCTACGGTAATAGCTCTTCCCTATAGGGGAAATTCGCTAAAAGAAGCTCTCAACATTTTAAATACCCCCGTCGCAGCAAACCTGCGTACTCAGTGAATTTCCAATGTCTTAATACCACATAAAGCCGCATACCAAGTTTCATAAAAATATATACACAAATAAGCGATAAATATAATTTTAATTATTCTCCATAAGAATGACATTAAGGATGAGTACGCAGGTTTGCTGCAACAAGGAACAAAGATTTAATGGGTTTTTATGCAAATATCAATATAACTCATCTAAATAAACTGACATACCAAGTTTCATTTCTAAACATTTATAAATAAGTGATATATAACATTTTAATTATTCTCCATAAGAATAACATGGGGACAGAGTACCTAGGTTTGCTGCTACGCGAACCATAAGTGACAACTTTTTGTTTCGTACAAACCACAACCAGATGAAACAATATACCAAGTTTCATCAGTTTACATTGATAAATAAGCAAGATATAAAATTTTAATTTTTCTCCATAAGAATAGCATTAGACAATGTTCTAGACAACGTACTGTGTTCAGCACTTGCAATATCTCAGTAACCAATTGACGTAGAGCAATGATAAAAATACCTAATTGTTTGTTTTTTAAGCTGAATTCAATGGTATAACTAAATATTTGATTTAAATAAAAACTACATGTGAAAACCCCCAAAAACACATTTTTGGGGTACAAAACCCCCCCATAAACCCCCCTTTGGATGGTGGTGCGGTTCGACTGGTTTTCGAACTCGTTCAAATGAATGCTACTTTACACGTCTGAACCAAATTTCATCAAGATCGGACCTTTGTTACGAGAGTTATCGTGCTTACGGACACATAAATAAGTAAATATATTATCTATCAACTATGACCCAACGGAAGAATTTTCAAAATCAACCAATAACTTAATAATGAAATGCAATAGCTTGTCAAGAAGAGAAAAGATTGAACTGTAAATGGACAAGCCTAAACCACCAATACTTCGTGGCCAACCAAAAACACCTAAAGAAGATTAGGCCAGCGGTAAATTTTCAAAATGCTCCTTGTTACAAATTATGTACGTATTTACAAAATAACATAAAAACCAATTTTACTTGGGAAAACAGATTTGATGTGAAAAACACGAAACAAAATCAAAGACACAGCGATACCACCAAACTCGTTATTGATATCTTTTCACATATTCAGTATGTATACAAACATACCCATAAAAGAAACATCAAATATACTTAAATCAAACATAATTGAAAATAAAACTTTAAAAAGAATGAAATTGAAGATTTCGTTAAATTGACAAAAATATCATTAGAACAAAACTACTTTGAATACAATTCTTTCTATTACATACAAAAAGATGGTCTGCCAATGGGTTCCCCCCTTCCGGGATTATTAGCCGACATTTACATAAATAATTTTGAATTAAATAAAATTATCAATGAAAATAATCCTTTGAGAAACAAAATAAATTACTGGTTTCGATATGTTGACGACATTATTTGTCTGTTTCAAGGCAATGAAGAAGAGACAAAAGAACTCTTAACATATCTCAACTCACTGTCAAACAAAATCAAATTTACATCCGACGTACACATTAATGAAATAAACTTTTAGATATAACTATTAAAAAAGAAAACGGAAAACATAAATTAAAGATATACAGAAAACCGATGACCACTGATGTAATAAAACCAGTTGACTCAAACCACCCATGGCAACACAAAATGGCCACCTTTCACTCGATGATTTATAGATTGTTAAAATTACCAATCGAAAGAAAAGATTTTAAAACAGAAAAAGATAAAATCAAATACCTAGCTATATAAAAAATGGGTATAACCCAATGATGATTGATAAAATTATACAAAAAATATGAAAAAATAAGAAAATACAAGAAAAAAATCAAGATTGGTAATATATTTGTTTACCACATAATACTGTAATAAACAAGGTAATAGCTTCTTCTCTATAGGGGAAATTCGTTAAAACTAGTAAATAGTACAAGATGTGTGTAATATATTAATTTTATTCAAATATAGTTCTAATGTTAATGACAGAATATCAGTTCTTTATTATAGGTTTAAGGACGAAAAACGTATATTCTTAGAATGATAATTTAATAAATGTTTTTCAGTAAAGCCAAGAAAGTAATTTAATTTGTGGGATACCAGAAGAGATTGAAAAGTAAGTGAGAAGGTAGGATGGAAGCACCAAATATTATCAAATACTTTGAAGTTATTAAACCAAAACAAATAAATGATGGGGCAACGTGAAAGGAAGAGATAACGAACGTTTGAGGCTTTTAAGTTATTTTATGGTGTTTTTCCACAGGTGCACATATCTCTGGAATATTATACTCACAAAAATAACAGTTTTTAGATAATTTTGTCTTTATAATGTGCTACAGATAAATTCATGCCAAAAATCTTTGGTCAAATTAAGTATTTAAACGACTATTTTTTGAGGAAAATGTTTTAAGAAAAAACTAGGACAAATGCAATACAATTCCACAGTTAATCTTACAATATTGATGCAATTATTAGAAAAGGACAGCATTGCATCTATGTGGTCTGTAAACAGTATCTTGCTTCTAAATATTAACTCACAACCATTTTAAAGTAACCAATGTGTGAGTATATCGTGCAGCGCTCGTGCAAAAGAGAATTTTGAATAATGTATTGACGTATTCCCCTTGTTGGACTTCTCGCCAGGTTTTGATTACAATTTCCCAGTCAGCGAGCCTGATTGGAATATTACTGTGTCGTAACGAATAATTGTATACAGTTAGCACACTGTCGCAGAGCTCTGAGTTGATTCTGAAACCTTTTGACAGAGGGTTAGGAAATACGCACCTCAAAAAAGTTCGAAAAATGAAAATCCTTGGAAAATAGCCTAAAATAGTCTTGGGTCACTCTCAAATTCAATATGTTCATATACTTTACATACAATTGTATCTAGAGCTTTTTATAATTTCTTTGTACTTTAAAAGTTGCGTGTTTTCTCGTATACATAATATATTCAAAAGCCGTGTTTGTTCGTTTAATTATTACAGCAGTAAAGATATTACAAATACATTATTTGTAGGATAATTATTTCAACGTTGTATTCATGGTCTTCTGAGAGGTTAGCCCCGTTTTCGGTTTTCATCCAGCCAATTAGTTTTCTTGATCTTTGCTCAAAACCATGAGTACCACAGCTGTTAAAGCAAAGAGAATTGGAAGAAGAAACTTATTCCTAGTAAATTATTTTATAAAAACAACCACTAAAAGCGTCTCAACAATGAAACATTTTTTGTT